>JABFFE010002026.1:0-31682 GCA_013623625.1 Fusarium setosum
ACAAGCATCTTGGCAAGTGTTTAGCTGATCGTCGCAGGCGTCGGTGGTAGACCCAGCATGTTCAGCTCCAGCAACACACTTGTCGTGGTCGCTGACGCAGTTGCTAGCGCACTCAGCGGCAGGGTTACCGCTGGGTTCATCGGTAGGAGCAGGGACAACAGTAGCAGGGGCATCAGTAGCAGGAGCATCAACAACGATGTCGGTGGCTGTGGGATCGGCCTGGACATCAGCAGAGGCATCTTCGTCAGGGCAGGCGTCGAGGCAAGAGTTGTAATCGTTGTTGCAGGAGTCGGCGGCGGCGGCACCGGCGAGACATCCCTCCAAAGCGGCGCCGCAGTCTCCGGCACAGTCTGCGAAGACTGGAGAGCTGAGCGCCACGGTCAAAAGACCGGTGAAGGCGTAAGAGTATCTCATCTTGTTGACAGACGAGCAGAGGCAAAGAGTGACCAAGTTGGATAAAACAATGAAACCAGAGAAACAAAGGGTAAAGAGTGGCAGTCGCAACCAGCTGTGAATGAGTGGAAGCTGATTGTGCTGATGAACCGAGAGTTTGGAGGATATCACGACGACTTCTTATACCCGTTGACAGCACAGCTTTGGTCGGATGATTGTCTCCAGCGCCAAGACAGGGAGACAAGTTGAGGGCTCTGGGGAAGCGTCCCTGGAATTCAGCAAATGCAATGTTTCCCCGGATTAAGATGCAATGCACTACAGAGGATGAGAATGTTCATGCGGGAAAAGCGTCCGATAGAGGGTCTCCCTTAAACATGTCTCGGACAGGAGCCACTCTATTAATCTCGTCTGTTTGAATGGGATGCCTCATGCTACGGTTGATTTAGGTAATGGTATGCTGCCGTTGAGGGCTCTTCAGGGATAAGCTCAGATCTAAGCATATGAGGTTATCAAGGGGAGCGGGAATTTAGTCGTGATACAGTTCCACGAGTGGCATAGCCTGTTGCATCCACCGACATCTCTCATAGCTGACAGAATACTCGGCCGGTCGCTCATAATTCTGGCCTTAGATACTGGGTGGGTGTCATAACTTCTGCCACAATGAGATGGATGAGAGGAACCATTAGCAAAATACCCCTGTCTTTACCCAATACAGCTATTTCGAATCCTTAGATACCGGATGAGCTCCAGAGTTTTGAGATTGATAAACCGTCCATAGCCTTGCCAAGGGAAATTTCTGCCTTGGGGTCATTTCCTATGAGTGTCTTACCGATTCAGGCCGGTGGTTTTCAGATTAACGTCGGGCAGCTGATAAAATATTCTTTCGGCTGCATACTTCTCAAACACGGAGTTTACAGTAGCCTGCTAAGGGGTAACTGAACACACTGTCTCGGACCATCGGTTGAGGCCCGAACAGCGCTCCAATCACATTGCCAAAAATCTAGCCCTACCATACCATCCTCGGCAAGCATGTTGCCGATGGTCCATGCCCAGACTTGCATCGGATTGCAAGAGAATTATTCTCATGCAGGGGCTCCCTGTGTTGGTTGGTTTTGCATGTGGGAGAATGATGGCTTGCAGTGCTTGTCCAAAGGGAGGGCAGAAGCTCACTGAAACCCAATCTAGGGTCCAAAACACAAACAACACGTGTTGGTGAGCAGGGCTTCTTGTTTGAAGAGGGATTGACACCTACATGTCCTCAAGCTTGCTGGAGAATTCCACAGGGTTAAGGGCGTAGCTGAGGTGGTTCACTCATCAATAATCAAGGGTCGATTGAAGCCAGGTTAAATTATAGATGATCGGAATCATAGTACATGGGAAACGCGCTATAGAGAGGCAAGTGGGTGTCGCCCCAAGATTGAAGAGTCATGCTGGTCGATCTCTATATTTGTGCTCAGGACAGATCATTTTCCCCATATCAAGTGTTAACTATCATGACATCTTGTGGTGCACTCTAGGTCATATGAGTCGAATCATGTGCTGTTCCGATTTTTAAGTAGCATTCTCTATCTGATGTGCGCGGCTGCCGGCAGCTTGCCATCACCATAACATAAGTAGCATTCTCATTGGAGAGAGCTGTCTATAAAGCCCTGAATATTAAGCACAATTATTGACAGAGAACCAGTTGGATGGATCCAGGGTATCAGTGAATGTGCCAGCTTTGAAGAGCATTTCTATTGTGCCCCGTTTAGATACACCAAGTGTTAGCCCAGGTCACCGGGTTCCTCTTCCGTTCCGACCGCATTTTGGTAGCGTTACGGTTTTCCCCTTCTGCATTCATTCAATTGTTGGTCGGTGTCGCTGTTGGTCCTAAGTAGAGTTTCAGGGGTGGAAAGACATTGTTCATTTTATTCCACGAAAATTACTCAAGGCCACCAACAATCTCTTGTGCATCCCCCCTATATCAAAATTTCTCCCGGAATTTGCATCCTCATTAGAGTCTAAAGCTTCTGCATCTGCATAGTGGTCTGTTGTCCTCACTTGTTGACTGGGAAGGACATATCGACGATGAATGGCTGGTAAATTTCTAGTAGTCTGACTCTAGGTAAAAATATACCACTAGCTGTTGATACATATTTCAAAAATAAGAAATAACTCGCTGGTATACAGATGTAGGTTAGGTGCGTTAGGCCAGATCGCTGGATGAACTTGGTCACCAACTTTCTGGCGTCCAAGCCAGTGTCTCACTATGCATCCCCCCACGAGCACATTACATTCATGCCAAGTGAAGATATCGGATATTGACCTGAGAGTAGGGTGGTGATGCTATTCCCGCTCACATCTGAACATCACTTCATGACTTCAGCCGTATACCCATACAAGGGCCTTCACATTACCACGCACCCTCAGCTACAGCCTATTTGCATGTTTAAACTATCGGCAGTTTGATCACGTCCCTGCGGGGTTATCCCGTTGCTCGTCGATGTGACCCCAATGCGCCCGCCCCTTTTCCGGCTAAATAGGAGATCTGCCCATGGATGCAACCATCCCCTCAATACTACCCCGCCGGAGATGTTTCTTTCCTGGGACAAGCTCCATAGACTGTACTGTAGTGGTCTTGCACAGAAATAGTCAGCTTGGGATCTAATCTTCCGAGGCTGAAGGATCTTGTTTAATGCGGTTACCAATACTCCGATGAGACGGGAGAAGTCTCTGGTGGTACCTCTATTTTATATAGATTCTCTTAAACAGTGCCGAGAGCTAGGTCTAAAAGCATGGGTGGCTATACCGACTTCAATCTATTACCTGCATCTTTATCCTTTCAGTCGAGAAAAGCTTTCATTTAGCCGCTCCTTATTCGGAAGATCGTCCCGTGAACACCGACGAGCCGGGGGCCTTTTATTAAAACGGCCAACCCCACGTATGGTGATTGGACCATCAACCAGTGCCGAGCTTGACGTGGAGCAAAGTCAAGGTTTCCATCATTGAAGCAGAGCTGGGACCTCTGCCGTAACTCCCAGATGCTCCATCAGATGGTGTGACAACATCTCCCGATGAGCTGCGCGGTCTCCTGCAATTACCCCCAGCACAGACGTTACGTCCATATAGTGCGGCTCATCATTAAAGAGCATGTCCCCGACAAGAGATTGCGTGTTCCCCTAACGCCTATCTTGGGCTCTTCGTGTCTCTTGCCTCTCTCCATACTGCAATTTCGCGATGGCGAACTTGAGACTGACCCTGCTGGGACTTCTCTTAGGTCCGGTGCATTTCGTCGCCGCCCTGGGACAGAAATCCCTCGTATCGTTCGAGAAAACAAAGGGAAGTTTCCAAGTCTTTGGCGGAGGCATAAACAGTGGTCAGATTCGGGTATCGGAAGATGACTACTGGGGCGTCATTCGTGCCGCTGGTGACCTGGCAGCCGACTTTGGCCGTGTGACTGGCGTCAACTTTACCCTGAGCAATGGAGAGGAAGGCTCCTCACCAGCGACTTACACCTTCAAGCCTGTCAACGTGAAGAACAACACGAAAGTGAGCATATGATTCACCTCGTGCGGCTCGGCATAGCTAATTTTCACATTTAGTATTCCACCGTCAAGGAACAATCCTTTTCTGGTCCCGAGTATTCGAATCCAGATCCCGCCAATACAGTCATCATTGCCGGTACTATTGGCCACTCAAAAATCATCGACCAGCTTATCGAACGAGGTCTGGTTGACGTCAGTGATGTGAAGGGCGAATGGGAAGCGTTTATCAGCAAAGTTGTCAAGGATCCCATCAAGGGCACATCTCAAGCCCTAGTGATTGCGGGTAGTGATCCCCGCGGCACGATCTATGGCCTCTATGACATCAGTGAACAGATTGGCGTGAGCCCGTGGTACTGGTGGGCGGACGTTCCCGTCACGGAGAGATCAAGTATCTATGTGCTCTCAGAGCCCAAGATACAGAAGTCACCCTCAGTCAAATATCGCGGCATCTTCTTGAATGATGAGCAGCCGGGTCTATCTAGCTGGGTTGGGTGAGTCAAGTTCTCGTTCGACTCAATACCGTGGGAGCTCATCGTGCAAACAGCTCTCAATGGAAAGATACTTGGAACAATGCCGCCCCGTTCAACCACCACTTCTACGCCCTTGTATCGGAACTTCTGCTTCGTCTCCGCGCCAACTACCTATGGCCGGCTATCTGGGGCAGCATTGTCTATGTCGATGATCCACTCAACCAACCTCTCCTCGATGCCTACGAAATTGTCCTTGGTGGATCGCATACGGAGCCGATGATGCGTGCTCAGAATGAGTTTCGGACATTCTATCAGGGAGAGTGGCAGTACAACACAAACAACAAGACAATCGACGACTACTTTCGCTATGGTGTTCAGCGCGCTAAGCCGTATGCTCGCAACAGCTTGTGGACTATGGGCATGCGCGGTACCGGTGACACCGCTATCGAAGGGGAGCTTGGGGTTGAAGCTATTGTTGAGATGCTTGAGACTCTCGTGCACAACCAGAGGGCCATCCTCGAGGAAGGCTTAGACATCAAAGACGCCTCTAAAGTACCATCTCTCTGGTGTCTCTACAAGGAGGTTCAGTCTTACCTGGACTACGGGCTCACAGTCCCCGACGACATCACTCTTCTCTGGGCCGACGACAATTGGGGCAACATCCGTCGACTTCCACTTGCTAATGAGACTGAGCGTTCTGGGGGTGCTGGTGTATACTACCACTTCGACTATGTTGGCGATCCCAGGGACTACAAGTGGATCAACACCATCCAGCTCCAGAAGACGGCTGAGCAAATGCTTCTTGCATATGAACGCAATGCCCGTCGAATCTGGATAGTTAACGTCGGCGACCTGAAGCCTAACGAAATTCCCATCAATCATTTTCTCGATCTCGCATACGATGCGGAGCGTTGGGGTGTTGACGGCACCACGGAGTGGACTCAGGCATGGGTCGAGCGTGAGTTTGATCAAGAACTCGCAGGGAACATTACCAGCATCCTGAATCGATACGGCATGTATGCTGCGCGACGCAAGTTTGAACTCATTGAGCCACATGTTTACTCTGTGATCAACTATCTTGAAGCCGAGACAGTTCTTCAGCAATGGGCCGACCTGAGAGAAGATGCTCAGGCAGTTTACGATACCCTGGATGAGGAATTCAAGCCTGCATTCTTCGAGATGCTACTTCATCCAATTCTTGGGGGAGAAATTGTCCACAAGATTCAGATCAACGGGGCCAGGAACCAGCTCTACGCTGGGCAGAAGCGCAACTCGGCGAATGATGTCATCTGGGAATCCGTTCAACTGATGTACGATGACTCGAACCTTACGCAAAGATGGAACGAGTTGCTCAATGGGAAGTGGGTGCATTTGCTAGACCGTAAGTATTGATGCCCTACCTTGATTGAATGCTGCGACTGATGATAAACAGAGACTCATCTTGGGTACGATGGCTACTGGCAACAGCCTATGAGAAACACTTTACCAGACCTGCGTTTTGTTCAAGACACATTTCCATCACTTGGAGGGCAGTATGGAATTGGTGTTGAAGGATCCAACGCCACCGTCCAAGGAGACAGCCAATATCACCCTCTCTCCTCAAACGACCTTCCCTTGCCCCCGCTGGATCCGTGGGGAGCAACATCGCGATACATTGACGTGTTTCACCGTGGGAACAAGCCGTGCAACTGGCTTGCCTCACCATGGGAGCCTTTTGTGAAGCTCTCGCATTATAATGGGACTGTGGGTGGCGATAATGGTACTGACAGCCGCGTCTATGTGACCGTCGATTGGGACAAGGCGCCCAAAGCACCTAACACGACCGACGTATACATCAACTTCACTAGCTCCTGCCGCGGCTTCGAGCGGTACGCCGGAAATCAGCCACGTGTTGTCGCGACGATTATCAACCGAAATGTGCCTGAGAACTTCACTAAAGGCTTCATCGAGTCGGATGGACATGTTTCAATCGAGGCGCCGCATTATCAAAACATCTTTCAAGACGAGTCCCGCGCAGATAAGAAGGACACGGCCAGCAGAAACAACAGCTCGCCTGAATATCACAATCTAAAGAACTACGGGCGTACTCTTGGTGGAGTTGGCCTCTTCCCACTCACGTTGGAAAAGCTGAAAAGCGGAGAAGGCCCAGCACTCGAATACAACATGTATCTCTTCAGCAACCACACAGCTGCCAACGTCACGCTGTACATCTCCCCGGGGGCCAACTACCTCGGCGATCACAACCCCCTCGAGTATGCGATCGTGCTCTTCCCATCAGATGACAAACAGCCCAAACCAACTATCGTCCAGCCAATTGGTCCCAACTCGGGCGGGAACCTACCTCAGGGGTGGGGCGACGCCGTGGCTGACTCGGTTTGGGGCATTCACGGGAACTATACCACAACCCCATTCAACATTCCTGGTGAGGGTGCCTACACTTTACGCATCTGGGCACTGCTGCCGAATATTATACTACAGAAGATCGTTCTGGACCTTGGAGGTGTGAGGGAATCGTACTTGGGCCCGCCGGAAAGCTTCCTTGTGGGACGAGACTCAAAGGAGGAGTACAACGGGACTTCCATCCTAGGTCCGCATGTGGAGTAGACTTGAGGGCCTCTCTTTGTTCATATTTCATGACAGGGGCCTCTTTGGGCAGCTATATCAAATTAGCTATTTGAAACTCTCACTATCTACACTGGCTATTTGACAAGTCGATCTTGATCGGTTTACATCAGGCAAATGTTTCAAAGCCAACTAGATCAGGAGCCCAACCTCCAGAAGACGACCCAGTGAAAGTAACAGTGTTATTGTCACCCTTGACAAATCCGTCAACAAGAATCATCATCCGGCCCGTTTCGTACCAGTCACCGCCAGCTAACGGGAACGCCCAGCGCTTAGATTCAGCCTGGTTGACCGTGATCGACATGTTTCGAGAATTAGTCTCCCAGTCACCAATCGTGTGATGGTAATCGTAGTTGATAAAGTCCACACCCACAAGCATTGCTCCATCCTGCGGTGCACTGACCGACTTGAACGTAACTTTGGCGTTTTTGTCGATTGACCCTACCTTTTTGTGGATTGGCAAGCATTGAGAATCACTGCAGTCGACAAGCGTGGCTGAACCCCCAAGTGTCGCATCCTCCACGGAATAGTATCCCGTGGCTTTTGGAAGTGAGGTCTTTTCGATATCAGTCAAGACCAATAGTCGAAGCTCATGAGGCGCCAGTTCAAAGCTTTGGATCCCGGAGATTGTGCCGTCGGTATGAGCCCAGACATCACGCGCTTTGGCGCTCTCGACCCCGATGAGACTGAGGTCGACATCGACAGTCTGAGATTCGTTCTTCCAGTTGGCTATTCCCAACGCCTTACGGTTGGATGAGAGGTTTCCGGCCCATACATCCCACTCTTCCTCAGTATATCGGATGATCAGCTCAGCAGCTTTGCCCAAAGAGTCCTGATTGATGGCAATGACTTCTTTGTTAGACATGACTTTGAGGGATTCAGCAGGTATCTCGTCAGCGTCCATGGCTCCCCCAATAATAAGAGGGGATTTCATCATAGACCAAAAGCCGAAATGGAATCTTTCTTCCTCATAAGATAGTGCACCAAGTCCGATTCTATACGTGTTAGCGTAAAGTTTCGGTCAGGGACATACAGACCTACATGAGCATATCCATGTCTGCAAACGCCCCTGGGGCATCGTGCTTGACGTGAGGAACAGCCTGGTTAGTGATGCGCCAGATGGCTCGCCAGGCATTGAATATGTCGTTACTCATCCTCCATGTGTTCCCCAATGGAGCAGCCCTGAAAAAACATGAGCAAAGTCCAGTCATCGGAAGGCGAATGCTTACCATTCTGGGACATTCTCACCAATGCCCCATTGGCACAGGAAGTATTTGATATCGCGATTAGTCTCGTTGAGAGCTGCAGCCATCTTGATAAATCTGTCGGGGCTCTTTGCCTCGTCGGACTGGTAATCCACCATCTCAGTTTTCGATGTTGCGTAGCAATTGTCGTATCTAGGTCGATGGAATTAGCCATGCAGTTTGTGTGCCACTCAGACTCCCGAAACTCACTTGAGAGAGTCTCCTCCCCACTCAGCGAAGGACTTGGCATCAATCTCTTCATAACCTGTTAGAATACTCGTCAGTGTCTTCAGTTGGCTGATCTCGTGCACGCAGACAATACCTAGTGACGCAGGAATATCAGTTGAACCGCATTGCAAATACCCTGCCCCAGAGTATAACCCAAATTGTAGACCCAAGTTGTGGATATAATCTCCGAGAGCTTTCGGTCCCGAAGGAAACAGGGTCGAGTTCCATTGTAGCCTTCCCTCTTCATCTCTGTCTCTAGACGGCCATCCGCAGTCCACGGTGACGATATTATAGCCAAGATCTGCGAATCCTAGATCGACCAACCCTTTGGCGTTTGTCTTGATGATAGCTTCCGAAGGGCGGCAGTTGTAACGATTGTAGCTATTCCAGCCCATTGGAGGGGTTGGAGACTTGACAGTGTCCCCATACGCTCTGGGCAGACTGGCAAGAAGTGCAGTGAACAAGAGGGCCGACATGATCATTGAAAGTGACACAAAACCAGGCAATCAGATGGGGATTCACACGGTCCAAGAGGTTGTTGAAAAGGTGCTGCCGATGATCAACTGACTTGTATTTATACTCAATGCATGTGGGAGAGTCTCTTCACCAGGCAGAGTTGGAATTGAATGACACTAAATCCATCAGTTCACCTGCAAGTCATAAAACCGAACTCTATTACTCGGCCCTTAGGTTCCTATAGGCGCGCCTACTTTCAAGATCGGGTGATAGTTCTAGAAGGCAAGACTGCCGAGCTTACTCCTCTTCTCGCTGGGTCCGCCTCATGTTCATAGGTGCGCATACGGGCTAGGACTAATAAAAACCAAGTTTATTGTCGATCATGAGTATGGGGGAAAAGTCTGCGGGGAACCCGGCCGTCGTGTGATGTCAGGTTGCATTCAAGGCACGAGAGGAGATCATTGGTGGAGTTATCTCAGCTATAGGAAAAAGACCGAGGTATAGCGAATTGCCAAGAACTACGGTGCCACGAGAGAGGTCATGTCTGTTGCGACTCAAGTCACCACTCTGTAGCATCCGGGCTGGGGGCGAAAATGTTAAAACGCTAGGCCCCAACAATTATCTATCTATCTATCTAGGTATGTAAGAATACTAAGATTTCCGCCATCAAAGTTATACGAGACCAATTGGATCCTATCTAAGAATAGAGAACCTTGTCTAACAATACATTCGTCAGTATGCCAGGTACTTCTGTTATTGTGCAGCTTCAGTCTATCTTCTCAACCACCTCATGCCTTCTTCTCGCTTCGGAAATGAACCTTTGCCACGAAACACAGGCTAAGAACAAAGCCGAGCCCGGCCAAACCAACTGCAAACCATAAAGCCCCGCGATAGCCAAGCAACTTGTCCGCGTCGGTCGCGCCACCGTTGTTGATATTGGTATCGATAGTACCTGCAAACCCGAGACCGATGGATATGCTGTAGTTGATAATAGTCATAACCACACTTGCACCCATGCCCTGATACTCCCGGGGCACTGCGTTTGAGAATAAGATGACGGCAGCGGGGAACGACGTGTCCATGCCGACAGTAATAATTAGAATACTGAAGAAGGCGTATGTCCAGTAAATAGAATGGGGAGGACGTGTAGCGGTGAGAATGGACCCAACAACATAGGCAACCTGTCCCGCAACCATGATCCAAGAAGGGGATATCTTGCCCATCAACTTGCCAACAGCCAGGGCTGAGAGCAAGCCAACAGGAATGATGGGGACGAACCATGCGGCGACTAGAATGGGAGTATGGTCGCCAAAACTAAGAGCGAGTTGGCAAGCATAGTAGACCTAGACAAAAAGGTTAGTCAAGCTCAATTTCCAGAGTGCAAATACTAACCCAGATCCCAAAGCAAGCCCAACCCGTTGCAGTGCAGGCAAAAACAAAAGCGATATCCGAGTTGAACGCCTTGAGGGGCAAGATTGGAAGCTTCGCCCAATAAATTTCTATGCAAAAGAAGGCCACGCCAAAGAGGACGCCGAGGATCAGGCAAACATAGACATAAGCCTGCTGCCAGCCGACAACGACGGCCTGGTTCCAGGCAAAGTTGAACAGAACCAGAGCCGTAACGCCAGTGAGCCCACCAGGAATGTCCAGTTTCTCAAGTGTCTCCCGAAGTGGTCGGCTCTCTTTCTTGATATGAGGAGAAGGGATTGTCCATGCTGCAAAACCGGCGATACCGGCGAGGGCAATGGCCATGCTCCAGTAGATCCACGGCCACCAGGCGAGCGCAAAGATGCCCCCGAAAATAAAGCCAGCAAGAGCACCAAAAGGAGCCGTTCCGCCAAACCACGCAAATGACATGTTTTGGCGTGGCCCAGGGGAGTAAGATTGGCCCAGGATGGCGAGGCCATTTGGCAGGGTGAGCGCAGGACCCATGCCTTGAAAGACTCGGGCGAAGACGAAAAGAACGTGGGTAGAGTAAACCGAGAGGCCGGCCACTAGGCACCACAATGAGTACCAGATCATGCCAATGACAAACATCTTTTTATGTCCAAATTCATCTCCCAGACGCCCACCGATGAGAATGAAGGTGCCAAGGGTCAAACTGAATCCCGCGATGAGCCAGGACAGCTGACCTGGATTGTCGATGCCAAACGAGTCTCCAATCACGCCTACGGTAGTAAGTGTGTTTCCTAGGCCAGCCTGACTGGTGAAGATTGCTGTGCAGAGCGTCCCAACGAAGAGTATCTGCCGTGGGGTTGAGAGCGCGTCGGCAGGATAGACATTTTCGTCCTGGACTAGCTTGGGGCTTGGCTCAAGATCTGATGCTTTATGTTAGGCGACCCAGGTTTTGCTTTTTTGTAGCCTCTTACCTAGTTCATTAGAGGGAGTGTCGCTCTCAGGCTTTACCTCCAGATCCGTGTCAGATTGGGACGTCATGGTTGCTGGAGTTTGTTGAATCTTGAGGTGTGAAGGACAAAAGACGTAGACAGTTATTGAGATATTTGTTCTAGAAAGCTACTAGGCTCTGGACCAATCATTCTTATATACGATTTATTCTGTATTTACATTTCTGCTACCCCTTTCTGTCTGTGGTATGCTAATCAGGTTCAGGTAATCGTTTTAGTTAAGCTTTCGGACCCTTCGAAAGGTCCGCTCCGGACTGATACCATCGTGTAGTAGGCCAATAACGTTGAACATATATCTATATGACGCAGATATTATTTCACTATCTTCCAGTTTGTAAGCGCTTAGTTGAATTATTTACTATAATAGAAACCCAAGACCACACCTCAAACCGGCCACCTCAGTGCGCGAAGCACAAAGATATATCACCAATCTCTTACCCAGCCTTGATCACCGCGATACTTGGTCAACATCAGTTTCTCCCTTCAATCTTTAACTCCTCCTTCATATTACACAATGAGCTCGCCTGATTCCATTGTTCCCCCAGCGGGTCTGGTGCTCGTCACTGGCGTCAATGGCTTCATCGGCTCTCACATAGCCAACAACCTCCTCAGACTCGGCTATCGAGTACGTGGCACCGTTCGCTCTACCGACAAAGCAGACTGGATCACCGAGGCCTTCACTGAACACCACCCCTCTGCTATTTTCGAGACCGTCCTTGTCCCAGACGTTACTGCCCCAGATGCTTGGGCCGAGGCCGTTCAGGGAGTTGATGCCATTGTCCATGTTGCCACCGACATGTCCTTTGGCGCTGATCCCAACAAGGCTATCACTCCGATGTTGAATGGCGTCAAAAATCTCCTCCAAGCAGCTGCCTCCGAGCCAAGGATTAAACGCTTCGTCTTCACAAGCAGCGACCGAGCGCTGTCGCCCGCCATCAACGGAAGGGAGGTGACACTTGACAAGAGCATGTGGAACGATTCAGTTGTCAAAGCTGCATGGCAGCCACCCCCGTACGAAGCCGACCGCATTTGGTATGTCTATTCAGCCCTCAAGACGCAATGCGAGCAGGAAGTTTGGGCATTCGGCCGGACGGAGAAGCCGGGCTTTGTGATCAACTCCGTTCTGCCCGCTTTCAACGTCGGACCGATCCTTCACGCCAAGCAGCCTGGAAGCACCGCCAAATGGGTCAGGGATTTTTGGAGAGATCCTAATCATTTTGAGGATCTGCAAGGATTTGGTGCATCGTGGTACATTGATGTCGAGGACACGGCGCTGTTACACGTTGCTGCGCTGACGCAAGAGGATGTGAAGGATGAACGTTTGTTGGGGTTTGCAGGTCCCTTCAATTATAATAGCTGGCTCGAGGCCTTCCGCCAGCTAGGCCCCGGGAAGGATTGGCCAGCCGATGACCCTGCGCAGGAACAGAATCTTTGCAAGGTTGACACTACGAGGGAGGTGGAGCTGCTGAAGCGGTTCGGCCAGGATGGGTGGAGGAGCTTCCGCGATAGTGTGCAGAGAAATTGTCTTCAGAGTCGTGGATGACTGGGATACATGTTTATATAAGTCATGTAAAATGTAGTGAGAAATAGGATGGTCGTTTACGCGCTGAACTTGGTGCTGATTGGGCAGCTTGGCAGCTATGGTGATTAATATTCAATATTGTAATATGCCTGCTCCTACATCAGGTGAATGAGAGAGCATATTAGCAAGACAACCCATGGCCTTGACAAAACATAGACATTTTGAATCAGCCCAATACGCAACGCAATAGTTGGGGTTCGGAGACGTGAATCTGTCTTCAGTGGGAACAGGACATAAATTCTGTCCCGGACTAGATCAGAACATATTGTGATATGCTCAATACCCCATCTGGCTGCTCTTGGGATCGCAGCGGCTGTTGGAACTAGCGGTGAGGTCCAAGGCCCCTCTCATCTACTCGTCCAGCCTCTCGACCCAAGCACTAACTACGACTCGCCACTCAGCCTTTGAGCCGCTTTACAAATGCAAAGCCGCCACTGATGAATCTATGATAGCCCCAGTGGTTCTACAAATACGGTGGTAGCGAGTGATCCGGACCATATGCCTAAGCTCAATGGCTTGTGAATCCCGAATGAGTAATGGCCACCGACTGCCAAATCCAGTTAATGGTAGTGAGAGAAGACTCCGCTCCGGGTAATATGTGGACCGGGGTGATCTGCGCCGCGTGCTGACCAAGGCTGTTAGGGCTGACGCTAACCTCCGGAGCGTTCGTAAGGTCCGCTCCGGAGCTGATCTCCAATGGCAGCTGAACACCAATTTGTGGTGGTGATGGTGAAGTTGAAGAGGGCGATGGCATGTGCAATGGTCGACCAAAAAGTATATATCAGGCTACAGGCATCCTCTAAAATGCCGGTTGCACTTCCAAATATTCAACATTTATCCCTCCCCTTGATAACCTATCACCAGGCTCACCTGAGTTCACCTCCTTTCCCAAGATGCCTTCCAACTCCCCTGTTGCACTCATCCTTGGTGCCGGCGCCAATGTCGGCCAACATGTTGGCCGCGCATTTGCCGCCAAGGGCTATAAAGTCGCGCTCGCCGCCCGCAGTCTCAAGGAACAAGATAGCACACCTGATCAGCTACACATCCGCAGTGACTTTAGTGACCCCGAGTCCATCGCCAAGGTCTTTTCAAAGGTCAAGTCTCAGCTGGGTGCTCCCTACGTCGTGGTCTACAACGGTACAGACCCTTCACACTCCACCCATCAACCCATTACTGATGAATATTTCTCAGCTGCATCTGTCACTTCTTCCGATGCAAAGAACCCACTCGGTGTTACCTTGAAAGATTTTACTAAAGATTTTACTATCAACACCACCAGCGCGTTTGTGGCAGCCCAGCAGGCCGCCCTCGCCTTCGAGGAGTTGCCTGACACCGCGTCGCGAACCTTTATCTATACAGGCAACTGCACCAACGAGACGCCGATCGTACCATTGATGGATCTTGGTGTTGGCAAGTCTGCCACTGCTCACATCATCCAGTGCGCCGCGGAAGCGTACAAGCCCAAGGGTTTCAAGTACGTGTCTACCGGTGATGAATTCCCAACAGTGACTTACACATTCTGTCTAGGTTCTACTATGCTGATGAGCGCAATGCTGATGGTTCGCCCGCTTACGGTGCTATTGATGGAGCTGCGCATGCCGAATTTTATACTCAGCTTGCTGAAGGAAAGTCGCAGGGGCCTTGGCAGCAGACGTTTGTCAAGGGCGTTGGATACAAGAAGTTTTAGGAATTGGTTATTACAAGCCAGGGCCTACAGGATGGCAGATATCGGGTCCAACGCAGCTACCTTTAAAAATAGTGTTTTCATTGAACTCGCTACGCTTACAGATTCACCTTCATTCATGTTGAACTACATCACGTAGTGAGAAGCAAGTTAATACATGCATCTCAAGATAGCCTCATCAACAGCGTCTTATATGAGCTGAACTCACTCTGAGAATAGTTAAAATATCGGCAAGAGCCTCTTCAGAGTAAGCTGTAATTACCAACAAGTCTTTATTCCCATCTCAAAACAATTTCATCATCTTCAATAAGCGCCCGACTTTGACACGCATGACGCCAGCGGCACCAATAAGTTGCGCTAACGAGCATGATTTATAATCAACCACAACATACCGTCACGTAAGCCACTGTCTTCCACTACAAGGACATTCATGCTATTCTTGCATCATAACGTGCGGCTCTGCAATCGAGACCAGATACACCGCATTAGGAGCCCCTTTTAGAAACTTAGTTCCTGTTCGGAACGACATCGCGACACACTATGCTGGGGACTAACAGCGCTGTCCCGCTGCCAGCGGACGACGGGGAGTCTCAGCCAACAATCATACGGGTAAGTCTCGCAATTTACTAACGATTACACATATTGACAGCAGGCGCTTGTACAGGCTTGCGACGCGTGTCGAGTCAAAAAGATCCGGTGCGAACCAACCAGAGAGGGCTGTGCGCAATGCACCAAGTACAAGACACTCTGCCACTTTACACCTATCTCGCAGAAAAGAAAGCCCCGGAGACCAGCTGGGTTCGTGTCGAGATTCATCCCATCCAAACCAATCACTTACATATCCTTAGATATAAATACATCGCCCAGTTGGAGGAGAGACTAAAAAATATGGAAAGTCTCTTGCAGCAGACACTGCAAAAGACCAACGCCGAAGGAAATGATTCGCCGCAAAAAGAAATGATTATTGATTTCCAAGGTTGTGGGACCCCGGAAAATCAAGGCTATCCAGGCCAAAATACAGTGGAAATTACGACTTCTTCGGATCAAGGCACCAATGCCGTGGACAACAACCTGTTGAGGAACCTGCCGCCTCCAGCGTGGTACGAAGAAAACAAAGAGACCTCAGGGGATATCATACAAGTCCACGATCCCATGACTTCCCCAATGCGTCCTCCCTCGTCTTTCAAGGTAGGCATGGCGCTCGGTCCATTCTCTCTGCCAACTTTCAAGGACCTCCCACCAAAAACATTAGCACTCGAATTGGTCATGGATGCCTTCAAGAGTTTCAACTACTTTTTTCCGCTTTTTGACGAACAAGACTTCCTTCAGCAGTTTGATAATCAGTACTTGAACTCGAGCCCCAGCAATCCCGGGTGGTGGGCATGCATCAACGTCGTCCTGTCTCTAGCGCATCGGTTTCGCTCGATGCGCATGTTCGAAACCGAATATGAGAGCGCCCAGGCATGTGGATACATCCACAATGCACTTGCGGTTGTCGCAGAGCTCAATGTTATGCACCAGAGCTTGCCAGCCGTTCAAGCTCTAGTAGGCATGTCGCTCGTTCTCCAAGGGACGGCAAACTCGCAACCTGCCTCGGTATTAATAGCCGCAGCGGTCAGACTGGCTCAAGCAATGGGCCTGCACAGAAGATCTCAAGATAATACTCTTACGGAAGCACAGAAGGAACAGCGGCGGCGTGTCTTTTGGATTGCGTACTTCCTTGACAAGGATATCAGCCTGCGGATGGGAACACCGTTTGCCCAAGACGACGATGACATGGACGCTGAGCTACCAACGGGCATCCTTTTCAAGTTGCCGTTTAAAAAAACCGACGAGCCGTGCACTATCGACTTTCTCAAGTCGCGGATTGGTTTGGCTGTCATCCAGGGCCAAGTCTACAAGAGACTGTACTCGGTCCAGGCAACGCGACAGACTGAGGCGCAAAGAGCAGCAGTGGCTCAAGAACTTCACACAATATTGTCATACTGGAGGAGCGGCGTGCATATTGATCTAGAGGATGATCCCGCGACCCCTGTCCGAGCCCCTCTTTCGCCCGAGTTGCTGCACCTGCTCATCCTTCGCTTCGTCTACGTCAACTGCCTGGTCATGATTGATCGCCACCTGCCGCCAAGAGAGCAGTTCCCCATTGACCAATTGGCTGAAACACAAGATGTATTCACATTTTCGGAGAGCGCCTGTGTAATAGAATGTCGCAAGGCCGTCCGCCTCATTCACATGACGCCTTACGGCGACTATGCCTGCGTTTGGTAAGTTACTGATGTTGTACAGGGTTTCGTTCAAGATTACTAAACATAGATGCTCAGGATCTTGCTTCACCCCTTCTTCGCCGCCGTTACAACCCTGCTTGAAAATGTGCTCAACTATCCGGCGTCCCCGCACGCACGATCCGATCTTCACAATGTCAAGCCCTTTCTTCGGCTTCTTGAAGTCTTGGCCACCGAGGAAAGGACATGCTACAAGTCAGAGGAGGCGAAAAGAATGCACCGGTCGTGTAATGAGTTGGTAGGAAGGGCGATGCAGGCTGTGGAGTGGACGGAGCAGTGATAATATGTACCCATCTACCGATGCAGAGTTATGCTAGGAGGATTCGAGCTCCCGAGGCCAAGAATAAAATCTCGCTTAGCTAGGAACGATCCTCTCGGCTTACGTCACTCTCATCTAATACCCCCTTGCGCTGCTGCCCTTGGCTACTAAAGTCCGAATGTTGGTTAAGACATACCGGATGCTCCGGATGTTTCATACTGGCCTACTGCAAACCCCCCTGACATGCATCTGCTATGTCCTCGTGTCTCTAAGGTTGTACGAATACATCACATGACCATGACTTCGGAGATGCAGGTGTTGGCAAACCTTCTGAAGGCTCGGTAATATGAAAACGCGCGTGAGTTGGGCGATAACTACTGCAATTGTGGTTGGTCCTGTAATTAGGCTCCCATCCTATCTCCTGGGTGTTCCTTAACCTCCCTTGAGACCGAGATAACCAATCTTGCTGCCAACTCCTCGCTAATCATACATGACCCAGTTGAATTTAATCAAGCTTCCAGTACCGTTGTGAACCTATGTTGAATGCCTCAAACCGCGCTTCCCTTTGCCCAATCCACCTTGACGTCTTTCTTGACACAGATCCCGTCGTTTTGTGGATCCATACGAGCACTATGACGGTACTCGGGTCCCAATATCGACTCGTCACTTGGGTTTTCTCCTGCGATCCGTGTGATGGTGCTAGGGCCACGAATTCCGAGCTTGGGATCTGCCCCAGGGAAACCTCTACTGTTCTCGTTCGTCCCGCTGTTCTGAGGCATGTTTCCAAGGTTGTAGCCTTGTCCGTCGGTGCCTTCGCCTTGCTTTCTGTAGTATCGGTCGGAGGAGAGATTCGATCCGTAGACGGTTCGGCGCCAGAGAGGGCGAAGGATGGGAATGCCGATGCACATAAGGGTCACGGCCATCTCAGCGGCAGACCAGATGATTAACGGGACGGTGTCCTCTGGTTGAAGGTTAGCGGGGATCTTTCATTAAAATATGGTGTTCATACTTGTGTAGTTGGCAGTGAATCCAGTTGCAACCTCATACGTGCGGACAATGCCACAAACTCCAGCGCTGTGCAAAGTTAGGGAGCTCAGACGAATTGGTCTTGGATATGCTTACACTATGCCGAAACTCATGCTGCCAGCAATGGTGATCTTCTCCTTATACTTCATGTTCAAGCCCCAGATAAAGATCCAGGGGAAGATGGCGAAGAAAAAGTCCACAACAGCGCACCAGACTGTCGCAAGTCAGTTAACCATGCACGACCAATGACAACCCGACCATCGATCCCTACCTCCAAGTAGCGTTGCAAAAGGGGTGACTTCCACCTTGCAAACACCCTCAACTCGCATGCGGTCAAATATCTTCTCAGCTGGAATGCATTGGACCCAGAAGATGACGGCAGTCATAATGGACACAATCATCAGTGAGACCATGGCAATCCAGATGACAATCTTGTGCCAGAGTTCTACTACGATGCGGAGCAGGAACAAGCCCAGAGATGTCTTTGCAACGGCCATTCCAATGACTGCAAATGTCTGTCCGATCATCTCATTCTTGATAGCCAGAGCCGCTCTGTCAAAGGCGGCAGAATCGGCATCAAGGGCAGGCATTGACTGACCGAAGCCATAGTTGGCCGCGATGTGCACAAAGACGGTGTACAACAGGATCAATATCTAAACAATCAGCCAGTAAGCAAGTAAAGAACCAACAAGATACTCAGAATCGATAACTTACGCCGCTAAGCCAGTATGCATGGTCATCAGGGCCAACTGATCGAAGAATAAAGGCTCGTGTGTAGAGGCGGAGGGCAACAAAAATCCAAGTCATCGCTGTGAAAGCCCACATAATGGCCACGGCCATTGGGCCTTTGCCTCCCATCATGTTGGGCCAGTCTGCTTTCGCATTGATGGGTGGAAGAACAGATCTCGACGCAGGAACCAACAAGACATGTGTCTCGGGAAACCTCGTGGCTCTGGGGAGGGCCCAAAAAATACCAAATCTCGCTCTCCACGGTCTCCCGTGTGGAGTTAGGCTTTCTCAGGCAATTGTGATTCCAAGACTCGGGTTGGAGGGAACAAAGCTTTACCTGAAAGGCCCCCAGCCCCAGTCGATCGGTGGTTGGCTGAGGTGTTGAGGCGGGGACTACATGGTCTGACCTGGTTAACATGCAACTCGAGTCTACAAGGGTCTCTGGTGTTTGGGAGGATTCAGTGCTGCTATGTTCGCCTGTCGAAGCAACAAAATGACAGGTCTGTGGGGGAACAAGATAGGTCAATTCGTTGCTACGTTCGTTCTTGTGACATCCAAATGTTGTGGCGACAATGGTCTAACAGCACTAGTTTAGAGCGACAAACACCCATTGCCAAAGAAGCAAAACTGAACAAACAAGTCCGGATCTGCCATCTAGAACCCGCGGCCAACGAGATGGGCGAGCTCAGGGTCGCATTCCTCCTGGGTAACTGTGGGTGTTCCGCAACGGGACGTTGGTCGCTACCCTGTCTCGGCTATCCACTTCTCCACAGGAGAAACCTTAGATGCGGCATTTGTGATATGAAACGGTAAAGATTGGCGATTACGTGGATCTTTAAGGGGTGCGTCGTCGTAACCGGAGCCCTGATCCTCGCCGGACCTGAACTTTGTTTGCCTCTCCCTGTTGCGTTCGCTCGAGGTCGAAAAAGAAACGTGGAAGAACTGAGGGGTTACATAGCTGGTTTAGCGGATGTTATATGTCAAGTCTCCCTCTAGCGTTTCCGACGGCCACTAAGTACAATGCCCAGACCCTTTGAAAGCAATCAGAGCCCGGAAGTTGCGCGTGTGGCGGCAAGCTAAGAGCAGAGAACCCTGTCACCTCGGACTTCATTCTTGTTCCCCGTCCGAGGGTTGTCAAATAGCTCACTTCCTCTTGGCTAGCAACCAACAAGGGGGATGTCCATCCCTGTCCAAACCCCACAACCCGGCCAAGCCAACAAGCTGGGAGCACACAATCCTCATGCATTCTCGCAGCAACGGACTCAAGCCGCAATGCTACATGGACGGCATAGTAGTTCCTGCATAGCAGAATGAGAGGCATCTTCCCAGCTCGTACGATGTCTTCTCGGGACAGCTTGGCAGTACCCACCGTCGGCTTGTTGAAACGGGCCTGAAGGCCGAACGATAAATGAAATTTTATTAGCGACATATCTGGGCTCCAATCCCGCATGCAAACTCTGCATTTCCTTTTCCCCAAGGGCTTGTCTACGTGAGGCGGTCACCATGGCGAATCATACCCAATATCTCGATAGCTCCATATTGGACTCTGCAGGCGGTCTGCTGCGAGGCTCCTCTTCTCTCTTTTTGTTTTTTCTTGTCCCTGTTAGCACAATCTCTCTGTGGACCATTACTTCGTATTTTGCGTCGCCACTGAAGAAATACCCCGGGCCGTTTCTTGCGAGTAAGTGAGACATGACGTATAATTCGCCTTTCTTTTCCTTCCAATCTAGATCTGCGCACCGACAATATTGCTTTTGATCAGGAGCTGATGTCTTCAAGAGTTCACTAGACTGTGGTACCTGTACCAAGCCTCGACCGGAGACTCGCACCTCGTCCTCGAGAAGCTACACAAACAATATGGGCCAATCGTTCGCATTACTCCCAGCATCATCGATGTCGATATCCCGGAGCTCATCAAGACCATGTTCAGCATCAAAGGCGACTGGCTGAAGGTCAGTGCCACGATCCCACCCAACAATGTCGCCCCATGCTGACTGGGAGACGTAGACTCCTTTCTACCATGGAAGTAGCGCGCTGGTCAATGGACAGATTGTGTTGAACCTCTTCAGCCAAACCGATCCCGTCAAGCACAGGAAGGAAAGGCAACCCATCGCCAAGCACTACTCAAGTGCCGGAATTACCATCCTTGAGCCTCACATGGACAAGGTCATCAACCAGCTGTGTGATGAACTCGAGAAGCGCTACATTGACGGTGGTAATGCTGGCAAGGTCTGCAATATTGGACAATGGATCTTGTTCTGTAAGTGACACGTCATGTTTCGGCTTGCGGCCGTTAACGAACCGGTTTCACGTTAGACACCTGGGATGTCGTCGGCGCAGTGACCTTTTCCCAGCCCATCGGCTATCTCGAGAAGGGATACGACTTTGATGGGACTCTGCACAATGCCGACAAGGCCATGGACTACTTCACCGTTGTGGGTACCATGCCTTTCTTGGACCGAGTCTTTGACAAGAATCCCATTTGCCACATTGGACCCCCTGGTTTCAACACCATTACCGGCATCTCTATCAAGCACCTGGTGGACCGATACCAAGGCAACGACAAGGAGTACCACAACCCTGAGACCCCGGATTTCCTGGACAAGTTCATCGAAGCCAAGAATGCCAACCCGGATAACGTTGATGATGCACAAATCGTCTCGTGGCTGATGGTGAATATGATTGCCGGCGCCGACACGACGGCCATCACAATTCGCAGCTCACTATACTTTGGACTCAAGAATCCCGGTGTGTGGGAGCGCCTGACAGAGGAGATTCTTGCTGCTGGGTTCCACGGCCGCACGCCCCCCAGCTACAAAGAGGTCAAGGCCTTGCCATATGTGGATGCCGTCATTCGCGAGGCTCTCCGCATGCTCCCTGGTGTGTCGATGACCATGGAGCGATACGTCCCCCGTGAAGGCTTCACTCTTCCCAATGGTGATTATCTCCCCGAGGGCACAGTCGTAGGTATGAACCCGTATATCCTAGCGCGCAACAAGTCCATCTACGGCGAGGACGCAGACTCCTTCCGACCTGAGCGATGGCTGCGCGATGAGGAGAGCGAAACCGAAGAGCAGTATCAGAAGAGACTGCTCTTGATGAACCAGACAGATCTATCATTTGGAGGTGGTAGCCGTATCTGCATTGGCAAGCACATGGGACTTTTCCAGACTTACAAGGTCCTCGCGACGCTGATTACTTTGTACGAGATTGAGCTGGCGGATCCCAAGAAGGAGTGGAAGGTGATTAACAGCTGGTTCCCTAGGCAGGAAGGGCTGGAAGTCAAGATTCGGAAGAGGGTGTTTTGAGGGAAGCATGGCGTTTTGTAGGATACGGTCAAGCCGCGGTAAGCGAAGGCATGTTGAAATACTGCGTGCAAAGAAATTGAATGTCGCCCAAAGGAAGAGACATATTTTATGAGACTGGGCACTGTTGCATGTTCATTTGCCCAAGTTCAACTGATGGATCTCGCGGAAGCGGTTGAGTTACGTTCCTTGTGGAGGCAGCCGTTGGACCCCTTCTCGGGAGGGATCGCGTCAAAGGTTAATTACTTGCAAGGGGCCACTCTGCGCCCCTTTTGCACGCACGGGCGGAATTCGTAGAGATCTGTGCACATCGCAGGGTTCGACAGCGGCGATGACAGGCTGGAATTCGATGCGATGATGGAATTTGACGGCGTGTCTCGTACGATGATTGCTAGGGAAATCTTGCAATGCCTGACTTCAATATGGCCTCGTTATTGATTGCTCTCATCCTTACGTAGGTAAATCCCTCCGTGTGCTGAGTCAGCTTTCCGGTTCTTTGATTTTTCCGGTTTTTTATAATTGGACGAAACGAATGACTCAGCTATTTCCTCTAACTGTGATTCGATCGGAAATAACCAGTACTAGAGAGCTGCCTCAGCGCCTTACAAGAAAACTCGTTAACTATTGGCAGAGAGATCCTAGATCTAGTCAAAGTCTACTAGAAGCAAAATATGAGAGCTTGTCGATGCCATGGTCATTCCTCAGCAATTTGTGACAGGAGAGACTTCCAGTGACTTTACTAAGAACTTGACTAGAGGCTGCACATTCTTTATTGCTGGCCGATATCACAACAAAACACAGGTCGCGTCAATGTGGTATAGGGTAGGTATGTGTCGAGGCGACCGAAACGAAGTGGAGATTAGTCAGACGCGGGGAATCGGGATGGAGTGACGTTAATCATTAAGGATCCTATGGTGGGACCCGGGAGTTATCAGGAGCAGTATCTTTCGTATACCTCGTTGGCATACAGATCGCACTTGGGGACTATGAATACAAATCATACATACCCCTCCACATGTCTAGAGCTATCATTCAAGATTTTTCATGCTATTCTGAGCGTCGGGAAATCGAAGAGCTGATAGGCTTGTTATTAGCGCTGGCTGTGAGTCGTGTCAGATTGCGCCCCAATCTTGGTCACGGCATGTCTCACAACATCGTCTTGACGTGACCGTGCTTCACTTTGTTACAGATGAATACTATGGTGAACGGGTTTCTCGACCGTACTGCCATCCCTTTGGCTAGGGTGTGGATGAAAGACTGCTTGGGCACTCACGAGTCCTGTCAAAAGTCAGCCCGTCACAGTTCCATCTTTTGCACCGACAATTGCCACTTTATCAACGACATCAAGGGTGACGGCCTTGTCCCTTCGAGGCTTCTGGAGTTGTCTGCATCTGAATCAGGCGACAAGATAGTTTCTGTTGTTGACTCCAGCTCACTCAGCGAGAACACGCAGTATGTCGCCCTCAGTCACAGATGGGGAACCAAGGAAACCGTCGAGTTGACAACCGATACCTTAATCCAGTTTACTGAGACCGGTATTCCTCTGAAGCACCTTCCTCGCACATTCCGCGATGCAATATATGTCGCCACCGGCCTGGGTCATTCCTATCTCTGGATTGATTCGCTCTGTATCATTCAAGACGATCGAGACGACTGGAAAAGAGAAGCGCGACGCATGGCGATTGTTTTTGACAAGGCCGCCTTTACCATCGTGGCACTGGACGGCCTTGACTGCGATGCCGGCCTGGTAGTCACCGACATGCCTCGAGAGCAGCGGTCTGTTCTTGACTCAAGAGCCTGGGCCTGCCAAGAGCAGATGATCTCGCCGCGTTCGCTGATATTCGCCAATGAAACGGTACGATGGGAGTGTCGGGAGTGTGATGCATCAGAGAAAAATCCCGGCATGCAACAAAGGCATGACACATCTGGGCCTGATCACACACCTTCGCATCCCAAAGACATCTTTGTATTCTTCCGCGACTGGCGGCCCCGGCTGCTGGAAGGGATGGAGCCTTTGCCTCCTTCTTCCCAAGAGGTGCAAGATGAGGCTATCAACGACGAACATGCTCCGCGTGATGCGGAGGATGACACTGTTCCAGAGCAACAAAATCCCGATGACCTGGTTGAAAGTCAGAGTGAACCAGACATATTAGATTCCCAGGACATCTCAACAGAAGGAGAAGAAGTGGAAACATCATCCTGGTCGACATTCGAAACCGAGATAGACCCAGACGTGGATGATCAGGCATTATCCCAACATTCATCAGGGTCTCAAGAAATAGTTTCAACCCGCTCCCAAAGCCCCTCCCCAATCAGACTGGATTACTCTACGTTACCCGGACATGCCGCACACCTACGCGAGTACTGGGATTTTAATGGCTTGGAGGAAGGCGAGGTGTTGACCTTTTATCCCGATGATGATACCGGTGACCCATTTGGATCTTTTGCCAAACAAGTGACCGACCTTGCTCTGCCGGATGAAGCGTATTACCCCTTCATCAAGACCTGGTGGCAGTTCATGTCACTCTATACTCCCCGCCGTTTGACGTACGAGTCAGACAGATTCCTCGCCATCAACGGCGTCACCAGTGTTGCCCAGCGATGGACACATCTTCGCAACACTTTTGGTTTATGGTTTCATTTCCTCGAGTACGAACTGTGCTGGTACGTTGACCCCTCCGGCTCACAAGCCAGTCGGCCTGAGGCTTGGCTCGGTCCAAGCTGGTCCTGGGTCAGCACACGGGACGGCAGAGTTAAAAACGACGTCTGGGGTCGTCTGCCCGTTGAAGGTCGGCTGCAGTTGAAGCCCGAGGTTAGGACGCCAGTTGGCACATCCTTTGATCTGCCCCTCCCTCTCTCCGCGTGGACGAGGCCAAAATACCATAGTATGGACCTTCATGGCAACTTACGAGCAGCTCAAGTGCAGGCGTATGAGACAGAAGATGGCGTCAGACATGATATCACGTTGGAGCCTACAGGACGGTTCTCTGATTACGAAGAGTACGAGTTCCGGCCTGATTGTGCACACCAATTTCCCGTGGGGAGCATAGTCGACGTATACTGTTTGCACGTGTGGCATTATGATGCGGAGTATCTGGATTTGCCCGAGTACACTGATGTTTATCTTGTGCTTCAGCAAGAGGCTGGGCATATAGCGCTCACTTTGCATACGGAACCAGTGAGCGAGGAGGAAATGCTGGCCGAGAGGAGGATGGTCAGGTTGGGGTATTTAGAAACGAAGTATGCTCTGAAGACCAAGCGAGATCCCGAGGAGATTGAGGGGTGGTGGTGGTGGATTAACCTCGTGTAATGAGAAGTCTCTAAATAGGGATAGACCTGACAGGGCATTAGTTTGGGTGTTATAGAGCCGGATAATGACCTTTAGGTGCTGGACTATCTGAGTCGCGTCTGCTCTATCATGGGCAGGTTGCTTCCACTTAAACAAAGAACACAATGTCTTTCCACATCTTTTGCATCATAGACCAGATGTTTAAATGCCTGATAACATAGTCTTCCTAGCCGCATTGCAGCTTAGGTGACTAGTCGCTTTGAGGTTCTTGGTAGCGCTTAGAATATCCTCTTGAAGTTGGAGGTTCATCTTGGATCACTTTGGGGGTGCTCTTGACTGACGAATGCAGGACCCAGCGATTCGGCTTCGGCTTCATTCAATACCGCCATATCAGGGCGGTGTTGCGAAACTAGCTGTAGTTCTACGTGGCTAGAGTTATGCATATCTTCAAATCCTCATCTGACGTGAGATGGGGGCAGAAACTGGGTGACTGTGATAGCAAATCCTGTTTGGGAGACTCCTGCCTGAGCTTGTGCAGGATGAAGGCCAAATGTAGTGGAGTTGGGCACAGAACCACCCAGATAGGAAAGCAGCGCGATGGTGAGAGTTAGCTGTACTGAAGTATCACCAACCAAAACCCTCATGTTCTGTAGGCTTCCTGTCAGCCTTTCCTATGCAACTATGCGAAAATTCGGAGATTTGACCCCCCTTGCTGAATCACCGCTCGAACCCCGATTGGCGCTCTGGTAACACCCCAATCTGCATGTGCTTCGCCTCAACGCCTCCTAAGTAGGGATCGCAGAATCATAGGTCGCTCTTGTTGTTTGTTATTCTTCCTTCTTGGCCATGCTTGGCTGAGTACGGCAAGCAGCTCTTGTTGGACCAATATGTGGACCATGCAGCTTACCAAGATTTCATTCGACCCCGAATCGCGCGGCCAAGTATCAGTGCCGTGTTACCGTCTTGTTGTACTGCGCCAAGACGGCTTCATCGGCGGCAGGTATTCAGCTCCCCCCTCACGCAAGTGAGACATGAATAGTCAGTGCGCCAGAAATGTCCCGCCAGCTCTCACACAGAGGCTTTCGTGATTCAACGCGCGTCCTTGGCATGCTTGGCTGCCAGCGAAGCCACAGTGAGGGGAATGATCAATCATGGCTGGGACAAAGAGGCCTCCTGAGCGAGCTGGCAGTATAAAAAGACCAAGATATCCCGCCTTCTTCCTTCACCTCCTAACTATACCTTCACCTTTAATAGTTTCACCTCCATCAACCTTTCTCAAGCCCAAGTCAGCTACCCACACTTCACCATGTCCTTCCAAGAAAGCGCTCAAGATATCTCGCTCGAGGATGGCCATATTTTGAAGGCCCAGCTGTCGAACGGAGAAGAGTTTATTGACGCCGAGTTCGATCTCAACAGTGTCCTTGGAAACAGCGAGGGCGAGTTCCAATGGGGCGGTGAGAGTACGTGACAATTATTCCAGCCGGTCAATTTTTCGTTCGCTAACTGACGTGCTGCAGACTTTTCTGACTCTGCTGAAGATATCTCATTCGACATCGAGGACGGCTCTCCCATTCTGCGTGCGACCCTCACCAATTCTGATGGCGAGGGGACTGATGCCGTCATCAACCTTGGTGACTGCATTTCCAACTCTTGCGGTGAATTCCAATACAGTAAGATGCTCTTATCATTCCGTAGTATCCAGGGTCTTGAAGCTAACACAGGTCGGTATAGCCGGCTAATTAATAATGCATGACTGCAAACAATTAGGGAAGACGTGGTGATCACATGGCGCATTATGTCATCTAAGAAGGAACACAGTCTTGGCTCAACACTACATGTTTCTTGTGTAGCTATTAATAGACCCCTTTTCACTCTGTGTCTCAAGTTTGAAAGTGCTGGCCTAGTTGTCACTGTCCGGGCCAAGAGGATTAACTGGTCCCCTTCTATATTTCGGAACCGGGCTATGAGGGATAACGAGGGATAACGGTTTGTGTATTCTTTTTGGAAACTGTTTGCTATCTTGGAGATCGTGGTTTATCTCTTCGTGGTAAAGACCTCTTCCGCTTCAAGACCCCAAATAGTAACTGGGAGGTCTTGTTCGTTAATGACTGCTGATCCCCCTTTTAATCCTTTTCTTGTAATGGAGACCGTGGATCAGATGCACTGTCGTTAAGTTCAAGCTATCATGGCCATGCGGAACTGGCATCGTGGTTTTGGTATCATAATTGACATCAGTCTTTGTCACAGAATCATCTTCCGCTCTTGGTCTGTCGTGTCACGAACTCCGTTCGGCATAGAGCCGCGTCCAGCCGTCGGCAGGAAACCGATTTTCGTCGGATAATGGGGCCGAGATTGATCATTGGCTTGTACAATCGGTGCTGTCATTGGTCTGCTCCGGTTCGGGCATGTCACCCGAAGGCTCCGCTATCGGGCTTTACCCGGGCCAGAATCGAGAGTGCATCACCAAACTCGCCTTTTCAGGGTTCATACATGCTGGGTACCAGCACCTGCTAGTTGAAGAACGGTGAAGCCTGCCGCAGAGTCCAGACATCATGTCGCCACCAGAAAGCCCTCCGCTCAAGAACGGAGTTGCTGTAATTACCAGCGACCAGATCGGCACGTTTCAGCTTTCTTCCATCAAGCCAGCTGATCCAGCTTTCACTCCCCTTCTCTATAGGCAGCGCGAAGAAACCTTCCCGGGGCGAACCGCACAAATCCGACATGGTTCATACTTGAGACGCTTCACCAAGGACCCATCACTTGATATTGGCACGGTTCTCAACGAGAGCTTGGATACCAACCTCGACGACTTTATGCGCCAGTATGGATTGACTGGCTGCACTGTTGTTCGGAATGGAGCCATCAGGCTGGAGGAGTACAGACACGGGAACACTCCTGCATCGCGGAACGACATGCAGTCAGTTACCAAGTCGGTCATGTCAACAGTGCTTGGAATCGCCATTCAAGAGGGCAGGTTATCTGTTAAGGACACTGTTGGGTCTCAGGTGGACGACTTGAGAGGCACTGCCTGGGCCGACGTGCCATTACTGGCTCTGGTCAACATGTCTGCTGGCGTCGTTGAGATTTCAGACGAAGAACGGCCAGCAGACATTCCAGAGCCAATGTACGCTACAGACCTTTACCCCCAGCGCGATCTTAATGCGGTGCTCAACTGGCTCAAGACATTTAGAAAAGTGGCTGAGCCTTGGGAGGAGTTTCACTACTACAACCCGAACTTCTATGTACTAGCAATGGCCATATCTCGCGCGACTCAGGAACCACTGCAGGAGTATATCTCGCGCCACATTTGGGAACCGGCTGGAATGCAGTACGACGCGTACATCCGAACGACCGCCGCGGGCCAGGTTGATGGACACGGTGGACTTTCCATCGCTCTGACCGACATGGCTCGTTACGGATGCTTCGTTCTAGATGGTCTCAAGGCGAACGGAAAAGGTCCCCCGGTACCGGCTAGTTGGTTCCAAGATATTTCCGAGGCGAAGAATAGCACCGGGCCCAGGGCTGCTGGTACCAACGACATCATTCCCACCTTTGGATATGAGACGGGTTGGTGGACGCCAGCTAGAGGCGCGGAAGGCGGCGTCTTGAGGGAGAATGGGGCTTTTGCAGGGCTCGGCATGTATGGCCAAGCAATCTATGTCATCCCGAAGCTGGATACTGTTATCGCAATCCAGTCAGGGTATCCTGAACATTCATGGGAAGTATTCGCGGGCAACATCGAGTTTGCTGCTACTGTCATCAGGGCACTGCAGAAGGCGGATGGGTTATAGAGTCAGGTTGGGTTACACATCTTAGCTTTAGAGAATTATACTGCAGTAAGATTTAAAATAGACCTGAAAAGTGCCCAGGGGTTAACCTCTCCGCCCTGACTTAGATTCTCGCGTCGACTGTATCAAAGAGTTGCTTTGACTACTTAATCTTCACGGAAATTTTAAGCTCCAGGTAAGGTTTTCCCATAAGAGCTGATAAAGTTTCTTATCTATCAGCCGGGATTATCTTTATATCTAAACTTTAAGAAAATAGTCTAAGTCTTATTAAAATCTAAGACGGTATTACTCTAGACTTAGATAACCCTACCTATATTAGCCTAAGCTACTATAGGTTAAAAGTTAGATTATAAGGGCCTACTTAAAAGCTATAACTAAGCGACTCTTTAATACTCTATAGGCAATATTAGAGGAGGCTAACCTAGTAGAATTCCTCTAAGCATTAAGAGCACTTAAATAATATAGGTCCTTAATTATATCTATCCTCCCTTAGGATCTAAGACTTAATTAAGACTAGGGGTATCTTAAACTCTAGTTTAGATATAAGAGGCATAAAGTTAAATTATTAGCGCCTACTTAAAGACTATAGCTAAGTAACTTATTAATACTCTATAGATAATATTAAAGTAAGATACTACTAAGAGCTAATTAAATATTTTCTTACTAGCTAGATAGATAGTTTATTATAGCTATATTTATTATTATACTATTAAGGGTAATAATATACTTGCTAAGGTTAATTATCTATATAGGATTAGACCTGATATTAGTAATTCCTAGGATCATAGTAATTCTATAATCTTATCTTTATAAACTAATGGTTAGTATGCGCGGCAAGGCGCTAGAGCGAAAAACATCGCTCTAAACGCGAATACTTAGTGAAGCCTTAGCTAATTATCTTTATAAAATACTCTTAAGATAGGAATAGGTTTATGAGAATCTCTTTATAAGATTACCTAAACCTCTTCATATTTCGACCGCGCTATTATTGTAAGATCTCTGATACACGCTCGAACAGCCCAGAGGAAACACATTAGCTAAAGAACACATTGTATCTGCTCAATTCAGGCGTTTGCTTGAGCCTAACTCTATGTAAGATAATACTGTTTTGACTTCTTCTTCACAGCTGACTTAGGCATCGTTTCAGTTGCCACCAGTTCAAATTTTGGGAATGTTGCTCGGCGCGGTCTGGTTGACATCGACTGATTGATCAAGACTTATTCTTCCTGCTTCGAAGTCGTCTTACCCTCCACGCCAGTCTCAATATCCATGACGCCCCGAGTGTGATCGGCAGCGGTGACAAGTCCCGGCCTCTCTGCCTTCAGCTCGGCAAACTTCTTTTCAGCATCCCAGACCCAAGGGGTGTCGGCTGCAAAGAGCAGATCCATCTCTTCGAGGGTGCGCTGGTTACTTTCAGGGTAAAACGCCCAGACCATTGGGATGGTTAATATATTGCAAGCCCCAAAAACATGCAGCGTGTTTTCGCCAATGTTGGAAAACATGACAGGACAAAGCAGCGTAAGCCAGCCGTTGCCGATACTCCATCCAAAGACACCCCAGGCATTACCCTTAGCTCGAACTTGAAGCGGGAAGATCTCGGCCGGATACAGCCAAGGGACAGTCAACCAAGTTGCTCCGAAAACGAAAGTGAAGATAAAGACAAAGGAAGCAGCGGCAGCGCCGTATGAGTTTGCCTTGTCGATATCTCCGGTCCGAGATGCGTCTTGTCCAAGTTTCGAAAAAGCAGCCGCAAGGAACATAGCAATACCCTGTCCTACGGATCCCCAGTAGAGAGTCCAACGGCGGCCAATGCGGTCTAGCGTAAAGACGCAGATGAGGGTGGCAAACATGTAAAAAATGTTGTTGAGACCGCTGATCCACTGACTCTTCTCGGAGTTAAAACTTGTAATTCTAAAGATAGTTAGTGCATAAATAGTAACTCTAGCAATACTAATCTACTAAAGTCTAAGATAGTATTACTTTATACCTATAAATATATTCTTTATTATTATAAAGGTATACTACCCTAGATAAAATAGTTATATTATCTAGATAGGTATTACTTTAGATTTTAATTAAACCCTAGATATCTTAGGTCCTTAAGACTTAAAAATTAGATTATAAGGCCTACTTAAAGGTTATAACTAAACGACTAATTAATATGTTATAAATAATATTAAAAGAGGAAAAAATTAACTTAGTAAAATTTATTTAAGTAGTAAGAGTACTTAAATAATATAAGTTATTAATTATATACTTAGTTACTTAAGATTTAAGACTTAATTAAGACTAGAAGTATTTTAAACTCTAGGTTAAGTATAAAAGATATAAAGGTTAAATTACTAGTGCTTAAGTACTTAAAGACTATAGCTAAGTAATTTATTAATACTTTA
>JABFFE010002054.1:0-10679 GCA_013623625.1 Fusarium setosum
ATGCATTTCGCTGTTCCCCGGAGGATCATAGGTCCCCCCCATCAGTCAGTCGATAAGGCCATGGCCAGATGTTCCCGGGAGAAACAGGGCCGCCGTCAGGCCTGGGGCAAGCTGGCCAATCACGAGACCCGCCGGTCCCCGCCGAGCCCGGAGCAGAATGGCACCACAACCACCGTCCTCGCCCTCGAAATCGACCCATCGACCTCCGGGCTGCGGTGCTGACTGATGGCATCTCGACCGCCCTCATTGGCCAGCCTGGCTTACACCCACCGGCAACCCTGGCGTTGGGCCACTGGCTCAGTGGCATGATGCCCTCGAAACCAGATGAAATCTGACCACAATGGATGTATCCGGCTGAACGGGCTCTGGGAGCTCGCCGTTTGAAGGAAATCCCGGGGGACAAATTTGCTATCCCTGGCAGCAAGATCGGCAAGTCGGGCCTGTATAAGAGTGTCTTCCATCTGCCGCATCCAAAATCAGTCTTGTCTCTCATCACCATCAACGGTATCAAACAGAGCAATCTCGCCTCAATCCAACTCTCCACTCCCCGTCTTTTTTACAAACACCAAAAAAAAAAAGATAAATCACCACTCCGTCCAATTCGTCTCTGCGAGTGTATTACTCTCGGGTTTTCTAAACGAACGGCATACAAACGATTCATCTCGAACTACTCTCAACTCAACCAACACACCACTTACACCACTCAATCAACAACATGTCTCCCATCGTCGTCCGATCTGCCGCTCGCGCTGTCCAGCGCCGCCAGTTCTCTCTCCTCGGCGCCATGCGAACCGTTGGCCGATCCATGGAGGCTCACCCCTTTGAGCGTCTCCCCATCAGCCAGAAGCCTGCCAGACCCGACTACGCCAAGATGTTCAAGCGAGTTGGCAGCCAGGCCGTCTTGTAAGTTGCCAATTGCACACCATTATCTAGTTTTGAGATACTAACGGGGTTTTCCTTGCAGCTTCTTCCCCGGCTTCGCCGTCATCCTTGGCTGGCCTTGGGCCGCCAAGGCCGTCTACGATGGCCACCTATAGACAGCCAATTGACAATATCCTATGATCTTTTGGATCAGCTTCGGACCGAGCAAGACTCGAAAGGGGACCGTTCCTACGATAGATCTCATGCATGCATACATGATGACTATTCGGTTGGATAATGGGACCATATGTGACAATGCACAGTCACTTTGTATATAGCATTGAAAGGCGTTGAGGTGCATTGGAAGCGGGAAGATGCACACAGCATCGAAGATACGACCATGATAAATTCCTAGAGATATATAATTCCATATGTCAGCCAGTTAATTACTTGAAGTCTCCCCATCGTGAAAGTTGCTCTTCGTCCAATCTGAATAGTCGTCGCCAACCATTCAATAATTATACCCAGGGTGCCTTGTGACGCAACTGCAAGGGCATTGCATCTGTCACATACAACATGAACCATTCTCCGTGCATAAAACGTCAAGGGTATCAAGCATCACTACCAAGGATCGCGCATCATACATATTACACTCCTTTCAAACCACGCCATTTCTTTTCTACTGACCACCACCCGAATTCACCTGGTTATACCCAGAGTGATACGCACCGACAGACTTGTACCCCGACCGCTTCTTGCCCCCAAGCAACCTCCCCGCCATAAACGCAGCGGCCATCAGGATCGGCACGCCAACCCCAACCCCGATGCCGACGCCCTTCTCCCACCTGCGCTTCTCCTCCTCCTTGGCCATCTCGCGCTGCGTGTCGAGGTAAGGAATCACATCGTTGTCCATGACGACGAACCTCTGCGACTTGTCCTGCCACGGGTTGCCGTGGACGCGGCCCGAGCCCTCGTAGGGTCGCTCGGGCTGCGAGACGGCCCAGAGGTTCTTGGGGTTGCTGGCCGCGGCCTTTACTTGCTCGGCGTCGATGTCGTCGTGGTCCTTGGTGGGGAAGTCATCGGCGAGATCCTTGAACTTGAACGTGTAGGATGTCTCGTTATCCTTGAGTTCTATTTACACACAATATTAAACAATCATTCAAAATATCCAGTGGCTTCAGTGAAAACTCACCCTTTTTCCACGACAAGCTACTCGAGTTGCTGGGAACCTCTGGGTCCCTCACGAAATGCCACTCCAAGACAATAGGATAGTCATCGTCGGTCCCGTGCCAGCTGATGGTGTACTCTTGGTCCCAGAGAAGCATGGCTGGGTTGTTGTTGCCCTCGTCGCTGGTGGAGTACGGCCAGGTGTTTTCAGGATACGAGCAGCCCTTGGCAGAGTCGTCGTTGTTGGTGGAACACCACACAAACGAGGTGACGCAGATGGCATCGTCCTGCTGGCAGAGCCACCGATCTTTGGATGGATCAAAGGCGCTCGCTAACTGAGCGAGGCCGGTCGCGGCGAGAGCGACGAAAAGACGGTTGAGGCTGTTGTTCATTGTAAAAGTGGGTGCAGCGTGAACCACGGAGCTGAAACCTGGAGTAAATTGTGCAGTTGGCATCTCGACTATATGTACCTGGGTAGGTCGTATCTTGAAACTAGGCGCACAGTCACAGCTCCAGGGGTCCGAGGTAGGATCAACTCGTGTTACAAAGGAACCTTGACATGTTACAGACAGGACAGGGACAGAGACAGGGCATCAAAACAAGTTGTAGCAAAATTGGTATAGCGCCGGATGTCCGACACCATCTATCGATCCATAGCTTTACACGAAAACAGTTGGTTCCTGACTATATAGTAAAAAGATCAAGTTCAACGCCCCATTTATACATCTCTAAATAAGCTCGCCTTCCCCATCCTCTACCAGATCGTCGTCTTCCTCCCAATCAACCTGTGCCGCCATCTCCTCTGCTCTCCGCTGAACCTCGGCCAGACCTGAAAGCTCTGCGACATAATCCTTCTCTTGAAGTGCCCTCTTAACGAATCCCCAGCCATCCTTCCGGTAGGCATCAAGGATCCTGGGGCTACATGCACTGCAGCAGTCGTAGGATTGGCCTCGAATGACGATGTTCTGGAATGTCGACACATAGCCTCGGACCTGGTGCGGTACCAAGCCTAGGGCATGGTCAGGAGGATCTCTCTCGGGCACCACACCCGGAGTCGGCTGCGGAGCCGGTGCGTCTTTGCCTAGAGGGTGCTGCAACAAACTCGTCAAGAGTTCAACTAGAAGTGCAGATGCAATAGCAGCAACTCCTGGCCGAGTGACGGTGCATTGCTGGTCCAGAGTCTGGTCCTTCTGCGACTAAAAGACGAGTTAGATTCAAACAAGCCGCCACAAAACCGCCAGAGACTTACATCCGCTGGAGCAACAACATCGTTGCAAAAGTAACAGCCAAGCGACGTCTGGCCCTCAATTGTACTCTCACTCCCATGTCGCATCACGACATATGAGTCGAAGCCCAGAGCCGCATTCATCACAATCTTGCCCGCAGCCTTTCCCATGACAGTCGGTAGCCACCGCGACTCTCTCGAATCCATGAGCAGGAAGATGGCATCGTGCTCATTAATAAGCTCCTCTAATTTCTCATAGTCTCCCCGTGTCTTCGCCTCGTCTGTGAAAGGATGTCCAAGCATGGGAACGGACAGGGCATGTCCTTGGCTGTCGATGCCCGGGTAGATCTGTTTCAGTACCTCTGCTGCCCGAGGCGCCTTTGGTTTGCCGCCTTCTAAACAATCATTGAACTCAAATAGCGGTTGTCTGACAGGGTTGGAAAATGAGACTCTTCCATAGTCCACAAAAGTGATCTTTCGAACGCCCCAGCCCATGAGGTTTCTCGACACATAGCTCCCCAAGGTGCCCGCCCCGAGGAGTAAACATTTCGTATTTTTAATTGTTTCCAGGTCGAGGTTTGGCGCGATCCTCCATTTCATGAGCTTCAGGTTCAGATCAACAGAGCTGTCGGCCAATCGGGCAGGGTCCATAAACTCGCCCAGGTTGACGTGCTGCGCCTGTATCTTGCCATTCCTAGACCTCTCCCACCCGGAGACTTTGGGCATTTCAGTGATCTCCAGGTTCTCGACAGGATCCATCTCGAGTGGGAGGATCACGCTGCGCGCCTTGTGCCTCCTGGCCCAAGTATCTCGATAGCAGATAACTTTGACCTTTGTCAGACGGAACCGCTGCCGGATGAGAATCAGGAAATTCCTTAGGGGCAATCCAGGTGCCTCTGGGTATGTTGAAGGGTCGACAAAGGCGACATAACGGTCCTCTTCGGCAACCTCGTTGAAGAATCCATCTTCGAAATCTCGCAGCGAGCCTACCTCCCATTTAAAAGGAAGTCCTTGGGAAGCTTCTGCGTCTTCCGACTCTTGTTGCTCGCCGCGCACCTTCTTCACCAGGAAGAATCCATGCTCGCGACCATCCACGCTGTACCGCCAAGTCCCGACTCTATCAACGAGCGCCGTGCTCTCCTCGGCGTTCAGACGTTCGACGGGGCCGGATCGCTTCCAGGCTGGGTCGGTGCGGAGGGCCGGGAAAGCGAACCAGTATGTAAACTTGTACTTCTTAAGGTCGGCGTATGAAAGGATGACAAAGGACGAGAGGAGTGACGGAACAGAGTAGATGCTACCATCTTTGATCGCATCCCAGACCTGTGTGAAAGTCAGCAAACATCTCCAGCCGCGCAACGGGACAGGCCTCCAAGTACCTGTCGACCTGCAGTCTTGAGCATAGCTGCTTTATCCAAGTTCTTGAAATCTTCGAGCGTGTTCACGTTCTTTATAGTACCCTCGGCCCTGATCGTCCCGAGGGGCGGACTAGGCATATTAGTTCTGCGATAGTCAGAGAGGAGTGCGCAAAAAAAATCAAACAGGGAGCCTACCTGCTGCTCGCGAGGGCATTTCCCAGTATTTGCATGCGACAACTGGACTCTGGGTCCTCCAGTCGCGGTTCGTAGACGCCGAGGACGCGCCGCGCCGAATCGTCGAGCTTATCATGGTCGAGCTTGGAACCGAAGACCGCCGAGTAGAAGGGCAGCTCTATCTCGGAGGTGAAAGCCGCAAACTGTAGAGGCGCTGTCATGTTTTCGATGCTGTGTTGTAGGAGGAGAAAATGCAGAAAAGGGCTGAACACAGCAAGGCTGTCACTTGATGACACCCAGGTCGCTCATCACAAGACAGCAATGATGCAGTGATTATCGATCAAAGGACAAGGCAGATGCCGGCGCCCCGCGGCGGGGTACCCGTGCAGCTATTTCGTCAGGCGGCCAGCCCCACTGACCTCGGGGGTGCAGGGTAGACTTGCGTCCACAGATCCCAAATTCCATCATAAGGCGAGAATGCATTATTGGTGCTGTAGAGTCAAGACATATCGACCTTGGATTTCATTAAATACGGAAAATCATAAACAAACACTCCCGAGTTTGTTATCACTCCGGGAGACAGATGACAAACCTTCCCAGACAAAGACTCACCAACCGTACTGTTGGGTCTTTCCGTCCCTAGAAGAATGTGATACTCATATTGAGGCTGCCATCTAATTAAGATGGGAGATTTGCGTCTGGAACACGGAGGGGAAATCTGGAATGCACGTTATGAACTTGGTCTACGTGTAGCAGAATCCCTTATCCATATTTACTCTTCGTGAGATCGAGGTCGTCCCGGTCACCATCCAAGCATCTATGCGCATCCGTACACAAAGACAGTGAATAAACTCGTCGGCCGCTTCCAGGTCGACCCGAACCAGGCCTTATTCTGCGCGCCTTCTAGAACAGGCCGCAAACGGTGCACATGCACACGCACACCCCACACGTGCTACGACGGCGACGCGCTTAGATAGTCGCCAGTCGCGTCAGGCGACAACTTTGCCAAAATTCAACCCAGACTGAGATACCTCAACCGGGACTCCCACTTAGATCCCTCGACCGCAATTCACTAGACCGACTATTGAAATCATTCGCAAGATGCTCATTGGCGTCTGTGGCAGTATGTAACCCAACAATTCGCACAGACAGCTCACGTCCCCCTCATAAGCTCACCTCGCTGTAACATAGGCATTTGCGCCGGCAAAAGGACGGTGGCTCAATATCTGGTTGAGCATCATGGCTTCAAACACCTCTATCTGCAGCCACCATCACCATCGTCGGCATCGTCCAATTTCTCCCCGGACACCGCCTCGGGTCCTTCCGAGCACCATAGGCCGGGGTCGCCGTCGCAATCATCCGTCCCGGAGGCATTCAAAGGCGCTCTGACCTCGACCGCGCTCACCACCAAGAATGGCATCAAGTCGTCCTCTGAGACCACACTGACCCTCCGGGCTGGGCCCCAGCACTCCTTCTCCACGCCTGAAGAGCTTCTCGACTTCGTAACGAAGCGCTGGCGGAGCCGTTTTGTCACTACCGACATCCCCACCGAGGCGGTCCTCGACGTCTTTGTGCGCCGGCCCTTCTTCCTGCTCCTATCCGTCGATGCCCCGTTGACTGTCCGCTGGCGCCGCTTCCAGCAGCGGGCCAGGCAGAGGCATGCGGGAGGCCCGGACATGAGTCTGGAAGACTTCGTCGCAGAGAGCGATGCCCACCTGTACGACCCCAAGTCGGGACTCTCGCCGCTAATCTCGCGCGCCGTCGTGAGGCTTCTCAACACTTCGTCGTCCCTCGCACATCTGTACGCGACGCTGGGAAAATTGGATATACCAAATCCTGATCGACTACGCCCATGCTGGGATACTTATTTCATGGAATTGGCATCCCTGGCTGCGCAGCGCTCCAATTGCATGAAGCGCAGGGTTGGGTGCGTGCTCGTCGGCAAAGAGCGCAGGGTCATCAGCACAGGCTACAATGGAACCCCAAGGGGACTGCAGAACTGTGCAGAGGGGGGCTGCCCCAGGTGTAACGAGGGAAGCAGCTCGGGCGTGGGACTATCGACCTGTCTCTGCATCCATGCTGAGGAGAACGCCCTCCTCGAAGCAGGACGCGAGAGGATCCGGGAGGGGTCTGTCTTGTACTGCGACACGTGTCCCTGCCTGACATGCAGCATCAAGATTTGCCAGGTGGGCATCAGCGAGGTCGTCTACGCCCACGGGTACAGCATGGACAACGAGACTGCCCGAGTGTTTAGAGAGGCGGGCGTAAAACTGAGACAGTTCATACCAGTGAGTAGCTGAACCCCCTTCCCAAGATCGGGGCGAGATTGATATCTCGCTAGCGCGACTTCTTTGATGCTGATTCAGATCTAGCCGCCAAACGGCCTCATCCATCTCGAGAAGATGGAACTCTACTAGATCGCCGATATCTCGACCGTCTCAGCTCTCCCCTGTTGCGCCTCTGTGCGGGGAACCTTGGAGAGACAGCCGGTTTGCCGAGGATGTGGCTTTGAGTAGTGAGAGTCAACTTGGCCATGATGGCATTTTCTAAAATCAACCAAGTGTGATTTCAGTGCCACCGTGGACAGACGAGCAGGCCTGTGGACGATCTCTCGCTGGAATTGGCACCTCGAATATCCCTCACCTCGAACTCCCCTGACGAGGAGGCGTAGATGAGACTCGCTTGTGGAGGAGAGACCAAGGACTTTTGGAGTTGAGTCCAAGTCGACCCCTCGTCCGTCTCCCTTGTGAATCTGAAGTCACCCCTGATGCCAATTGTCCAATCAAGACTCGCCAATGCCTAGTCGCCCGCAGTCCTATCGTCAAGCCCCCTCAAGTGCTGATGGTCCCTTTCCCATGGCGGATGCGTGCATACGATCCGTCCGAGTGCATTTGCATTGCCAGCGTGGCCAGTTATTGAGGCCAGCAGGTTTCTTGCTACAAATGACGCCCAGTCTCGGGTGAGTATAGGGTACTCAAGCCCTCGAGAGTCCACTTGGCCGCAGCTGTGGTCGGACGAGAATCAAACCACCTTGCGTCATGGGTTTTCTTTTGCCCTCTCGCGGAACGGCGCGCTTGACTGCAGGCCATGTATGCAGCTCTGGACAATCTTGTGCAGGACGGCAGGCCAAATTTATGGCTACATGACGGCGCCTAATCTTGACTGCACAGTCAAATTGTGCATGGTGGAGGCGCGCGGGTGGTAGATGTGTCTGTGTTCCAGGTTGTGTTGTCTGCCTGCACCTATATCGGGATCCGAGCTCTAACCACAACCCGCATCGTGTAACAACACCATGACAACCCTCGCCGTTCGCAGAAACTCGTTGTCAATAGGGGTTCAGGAGAACTGCAAACTGGCCTCGTGACGCAGACCGCTTCTGCTCGAGGCCGCTCAGGCGGCCCCTTGCAATATGAATGCAGTAGGGGTTCATTTCACAGAGCCGCAAGACTTGTGCGGTGTGCTTCAACGGCTAGCTAGCTGCAGCGAGCGTCCCATAAAATATGCAACCAGTCAGGCGGTCAATGAGTTCGGGCGCCGCTTGTGCACTGCCAATCCCGCCCCTTGTAGGCACTTCCTCTAGTGCAAGTTATGCGAGCGCGGGGGAGGTCTTGTGCGTTTGTCCGGAGAAATGCTGGCAGCAGATTTGGAAGCGACTACGTATGGTGATGATGTCGTGCGTCCAGCTTTTTGGTCCGTGTAAGTCGTCATGGCTATCTTTGTCGCTGAAGAAGAAGCACGGAGCAGCAGCAGAAGCAGCCATATGCCGAGAGACGACGTTCATTGGTGGCCTGGCGGCTGTAACAATGTGCCAGGGGCTCCAAATCTCAAGAGTACGATAACCTTGATATGAGCCGTCGGGTGGTGCCTTTCTTTGGGCAGGGGACAAAGGATGACTTGTCCACACACAGTCCAGCAACTGCACGGAATAGCGCGAGTTCCCTTCGGATCCGGCGGGGCCACCCCCGGACTCTCCCACAAGAAGCGAGATGATATGGGCGGGCTGGCATAAAGAGCATAATTAAAGACCAAATTACCACCGCCAGCTAGTTTGCTCACAGTGGAGAGTGTATAATAGGGGATGATGGGTATGGGTTTGTTTGTTTTGATCGAGGAGATTTGCTGCGCGTCATGGAGGCCCAGTGTATCGGGATGGCATGGGCATGGCTGATGCCATGGGGGTCGCTGCGTTTGGGATGGGGGTTGTGCTGGCGCGTGCCCGATGAGCTGGCTGGCCAGGTGGTGGTTGGTGGAGGGGGCGGCCAAAGACGAGAGCCACGGAGCGGCTGTTTGGCGAAAGTTGGTGAAGTTGGGAAGAATCCCAAGACAAGCTCCAGCAACTGGAACGAAGAAATCGTCGGCCAAGACTTATTACATAGCCTGGCTGACATTGATTCCGTTGTACTTGTACGTGTACACTCTTTGGAGGTTCCAAGTACGAGGCGAGGCGACGGGATCCCGGGATAAGGCATGCTCAGAGACGAGTGACGGCGGCGATCATGACGCTGAATGGTCTGAAAGACGGGAGCCAGCGAACGGGTGGGCATCAGGATGCTGCGACACGGCCCCATCATATCTTGCTGCGACTCTGCTGCGACCTGCCAGCACATGGCCGTATGCGATCTTGACCAGCAGCTCAGCGCCTACCCATCTGCGACCACGCGACCGACCAGCAGAAGCGCTTCCATGGCTTGGTGGTTGGGATGCGGTTGAGGTCACCTCGTGCCATCTCATCACGATGCCATCCCATCTCATCCCAATTCCATGCCATGCCATGGGTGATCTACAACGGGCGCCAGGCGCCGTGCAAACCCCCGGCTACTGCCAGAGTCCTGGGAACCCCCTGGCAAGAGTCCCTGACCTGAAAGAGGTCGGAAGGCTGGGCATGGCTGGCCTGGGGGCTGGTCTTTGGGTTTGGGGACCTGTGAGCGTTGACGACAATCAGGGCCGCCTCAGGACGGGAGGACCCCTGGGCACTGGCGCTGAGATGCGCCCAGTGGGTCATCAACGACCGGGGGTTTCAAGCACTGGCGCGCTGGCGCTGGGACATGTTAGTCTCTCCCATCAGAGCGTGTCAATGGATTTGTTGTTGCTATTGTCAGTGTCCATGATGGGACCGAGTGTGGGTTATACAAACTCCGAATCTATTCTGAGAAACGGCAACGACTGGAGAAGTGAGCAATCGCCCGAATAATAGACAATATGCACAATACGTACGTACGTGTGCAATCCCCTGTAACCGTAGAGTGGATGGGCATCTCCCTGTGATGCCCGGGGCCTTCTCCTTTGTTGCAGACTGCTGGCAAGTTTCGTCTTCAGGAAACTATCAAACTCACTTACAAGTTTGGCGCATCCCGCACCAGCATCCCGTCATAGAAAACGTGCCCTCCCTGAAGATCTCTGATCGTCGTCTTGGTGTCGTTGGTTGTCCCAACTACGCCAACGGGAACATACGCGGGAAGACAAAACTTCCTCTTGGACCTCAGACGGAGGGAATGTGATTGTCTCGACGGACGTGCCATCATCGATGGATGGAACAGATGGATCAGAGAGCTAGAGGCTGTAGACGAACGGGCCACAGCGGGCTACGGGCTACGGGGACCAGCCCCGGCGCCATGGCCTGACAAGGGGGGCTCCTGGAAAGGTGTGTGCTGAACCCCACCGTCCCCTCCTGCCACCCCCCCTGGTCTGAGGAGACGCGTCGTTTCGTGTCGCACTTTCCCGTTTTGGGAAACACTGTAAACAAATGCGTCACTTTTCGTGGACGCGCTTGCCCCCCAGCCCGCCCTCTTGCCTCTGTCGCGCACCAATTTGCTCCTTGCTCACCCGTCAGTGGCTTTCCCTCCCGTCCATGTCCTGTGTCCCGCTGCATCCACCAGTCCACCGTGCCTCCCCTGCCC
>JABFFE010002056.1:0-17393 GCA_013623625.1 Fusarium setosum
ACGTTGTAGAAGGCGATCTGAGCGAGAGAGGGTGTGGAAGGTTCACAGCTAGGGAGAGAGAAATGTGACAAGGCGCTCGAGCAAATGAATAGCTGTAAGTCGGCGCCCAAATCAAAACTTGAGATCCATGCGACGTCAAGAAATCTAGGAGAGTTCCATTATCTGCCGGGCCATCATGGATGGGTCCACCGACGGGAGCCTCAAGTGTCGTCCCCACCAACAGCCCAGCGAGCTCCAGTGGGGCCGGGGGAAGTGACAGGGCTGGCGGGGGGGTCAGCTTACGGCGCGTCCAGTCCAATGCGCAGCCCTGGAGCACATCCATCAGCAGCAGCAGTTCCGGCGCACCATTCATTCATCTCGAACCTGCAGTGGGGGGAGGCAAGGTAAGCAGCCACAAGATCCATGGGCTGGGCCTAATCAAGTCATTAGAATCTGTGTTTGTTATGTGGTGTCGCTCAATTTCCTCCCCCAAAACCATCGTGACCTCAATCTCGACCTTTTTGTCCTGATTTTCCTGTCCAACTGTCGTCATCTGCCGGTTCCCGTCGTGACCATCTCAACGCATCGCATCGTATCGTATCGCATCGTAGCGCGGGGTGCGGGGCAAGCAAGTTCGATAAAAACCAACCTAGGTAACTAGGGACAAAACCTCACCCACCTCCTCTTATCTATAGTCGCGACTTCTGCTGCCCGTGTCTTTCCCCTTCGCTTCGCCATGGATACCTCCGAGTCAACCTTGATCCCCGAAGTCAGACCCTCGTTCACTTTCCCGTCGCCTCAGGTCAAGGTCGACTACCAGGACGATGCCCCCGACGACAACCCCCCGCCACCCCTCGCTCACCACCTGTAAGTCAACGCTCCCGCATCTCAGGGACGGAGAGCATGGCCTAACCGCGCGACTCAATGCCAGGACCGAGCCTACCAACCCCCACCGCTTCTCGAGTCCCATGAGACACCACAAGCGCACGCCGAGCGCCCATCGCGAAGTCAAGGTGCGAATGGCCTATCCATGCGCGACTTGGCTTGGCCAACCGCGCCTATGGACCTCGACCTCGGCTCACATCTCCGATAGGAAACCCTCGATGCGCAGACCCAGTTCTCAAACGAAGACTCCGATGGCAAGTCGCACCATCGAGTAAATCAATATACCATCCTTGAGGAGATTGGAAGAGGCTCGTATGGCGCCGTCCACCTTGCGACGGACCAGTTTGGCCAAGAATTCGTGAGTGACCCTGTCTCCCCCCCACCTCAGCCTTGTTGACCCTTCAACTCCATTTCAGGCTGTTAAAGAATTCTCAAAAGCCCGCCTTCGAAAACGCGCCCAATCGCACATCCTGCGGCTGGGCCCTCGCGGTCCAAGGCGCATGGGTCCAGGCCTTGGGGGGCCATTCAACGCCGCCCCTCGCGCCAGTGAGAACGGCGATGCGCTGCATCTCATCCGCGAAGAAATCGCCATCATGAAGAAACTGAATCATCCCAATCTGGTTCAGCTCTACGAGGTTTTGGACGATCCCGAGGAGGATTCTATCTACATGGTCCTAGAGATGTGCAGAAAGGGAGTCGTCATGAAGGTTGGTTTGGACGAGCAGGCCGAGCCTTATCCCGTGGAGAGCTGTCGCTACTGGTTTCGCGATCTGATCCTGGCCATTGAGTACCGTAAGTACCCTCAAACTCGCCCTCTTTTTCGAACCATGACTCACCTACTGCACGATAGTCCATGCGCAAGGCGTTATCCACAGGGACATCAAGCCCGACAACCTCCTCTTGTCCGACGACGACGTCCTCAAGGTTGTCGACTTTGGCGTATCCGAGATGTTCCAAAAGCCGGACAACATGAGGACCACCAAGTCTGCCGGCTCACCTGCTTTCTTGCCCCCAGAACTCTGTGGCAAGCACGCCGATGTGTCCGGCACTGCTGCTGACATCTGGTCTATGGGCGTTTCGCTCTACTGCCTCAAGTATGGCAGGATACCCTTCAATCGTGACGGCCTCCTGGATATGTATGACGCCATCAAATCGGATGAACCGCAGATTCCAACAGATGAAAATCCCGACTTTGTCGATCTGATGCACAGGATCCTCGAGAAGGATCCAGAGAAGCGTATCACCATGGACAAGCTCCGGGTCAGACCTATTCTTTCCCATAGTATCCAACCACTTGTGGCTAACTGCTGACATAGGAGCACCCTTGGGTAACACAGCAAGGGGCAGACTCTCTGCTTTCTACCGAGGAGAATTGCGTCAATATGATCGAGCCCCCGAATGAACTCGAAGTCAATCGAGCATTTACTCGCAAGATGAACCACCTCCTCTGTGTCATGAAGGCCATCCACCGCTTCAAGAGCATTCTGACCAAGCACCGAGCCGGCGCCAGGCCTGAGTCTGGTACCTCTAAGCAAATGCAAGGGGTATTTGATGCATCCGAGGAGAGGGCCAAGGCTGAAGTCATCGAGGCCCTGCTTTCGCAAAGACGGAAGGTCCAGGCTCAGAAAGTTATGGATCAAGAGATCGAAACATTGCATGCACGGGAGGACAAGGAAGAGGATATGCCCTTCTTGGGCATTGGCACCGGTACTAGAGATGACTTTGCTCGGGATGAAGTTACCCCGGGCATGGTCTCGGATTCCCCCACTGCGGTTGATTTCAATGTCTACGACCGCGCATACGAGAATGCTATCGAGAGTATCACTTCCGGGCAAAGCGACACCTCCCGCAGGCCGACTGTGTACCTCACCAAATTCGTCAAGGATACAGAGAACTTGAAGGGTGTACCGGAACTTGTTGAGAGCGCAGACACACCCAAAGATTCGAAGCGACAGCAATCTTCGGGATCGACAAGCACGATAACACAGCTCACATCCAAGCTAGACGTATCGGATGCCCAATGAGCCCGATCTCCTCGGCGAGATATTTGTCATTGGATGGGAGGACCCGAGGAAATAGGAGGCACCAAGGTTGGATACCACATGCAGGACAACGGCGTTTCGAGATATTCAAGAGATGGTAGCTGGAAAATCCAGATTGATGATGAGCTTGATAAGCAGGGTAGTGAAAGTGATACCACGACGTCGGGTGTATGAGAGGACACATGAGGCAGATAATCATTCTTCGTAACCGAATGGAACATTAGAGCCCCTGGGGGCGCAGATTTGCGCGTTTGAAGTGACCCGAATGCATCCGAATCGGCCATGTCGATACATTGTGCCTGGAAACCTGGGCAACACCATGGGCGCATAGCCGGCGACTTCTCCTTTCATCCCTACGCGAGCGTGTGATCAGGGGCTCGATATCATGGTTGGGGAGTAGACATGTTCACCGCTAGGATCTTGAGGAGAGATCCAGGTCGAGAGCCGCACCGGTCAGGCACCTTGAGCCGGGGCCACGGGCTGAGGATGGCCAGTCAAGAGCCCATCCGCAACAAAGATAGATGGTGATACGTCCTCAAAATGGCGGTTGAAGAGAATTTTTCTCGACAGTGGCTGGCACCCTGTGGGTTTCTCTAAAACCGGTCAGCCTCAAACATGGAACAGATTGACAGCTCAGCGGATAAGAAAAGACGTAGATGCCAGCCGGGAGGGTCGAGAAACTAGTTGCGGCAACGGGGAGCTCTCCCGAGGGCGGGATATTAACTCGGGTCGTGCCCTTTCTCGTACATAAGCGGGTGCCACCGCGGTACAGGATTGCGCCAGGAACACCCGACGCCACGTGGAAAACGTTGCTCGAGGTGTCACTGTACATGATGTGTACCATCAGAGCTCACCTCCCGGGACCCATGGTCCCTCGACAGAGGGCCAAGTCCAAGCTGCCGTGAGACACGATTGGGCATAAGACAGGGGCCTAAACTGCCATCTGGCAGGGTTTTAAGATGGAAGATTCGATAAGCTTGGGTGGGCCGCAGGGATAGTTTTCGGGAGCAGATGCCAGAGCCGGGGTTGAGATGGTCAGTGTTGGTTTGACAGCGAACCAGTGAGCTATCGACGATAGACCACGAGGAGGCAAGGTGAAGATTTTTGTTGTCGGTGTAAACTCAGATGTAGAACTACCTAGGGTTAGAACAAATCGGTGTGACGTCAAGACCATATGCGAAATCTTCGGGGTCTTCGGGGGAAAAATATATTGAAAGGCGAAACATGATACTTTGTCGGCTGTCGCCTGATTCAGACATGCTGTGCATGGTCAGAGGTCAGAGAGCGGTAAGCGTCGCGGATGTGGTAGAATAAACACGAGATTCGTCGCGTTTAATGAATAGTACTCGCGTATATCAATTGCGAAATCGTGATGTACGTACTGCGAAGAGTCAAAGGCCAGCCAAGAAAAGGGAAATGTTGTGTTCCTCTTTTCTCGAAGGAATATCCTTGAAATTGTTGAGCTCTCTCTTCCCCCTTTCCTCGCTTGAGGAGAGACGTTGTCCCAACGCCACCTGTTAAGAGTTGAGAAGTTCCTGGAGTTGACGGAATCCGGTTTGATGATAGCAAAGTTGTGGCGGACGCTTGTCTCGCTTTTGCCGAGCGTGCAAGCCGCGGCATGGAGCTCATCCCGGCGCTGCCAAGGTCATAGCTTTTGCGAACCCCTGGATGGGTGCATATAGTAGCAATCAAGTACGTATTATATCCGGTGTCGGTTGTGTTATATGCAAGCAGCCAGCATACCCGTCCGCACAAGAGTGTCAATGGCGGGCGGATCTTCGAATTCTGGCGGTTGCGGAGTTCGAAGCGGGTTCCGCGCAACCCTCTGGCTGACGGATTCGTGCACGGAGTGGACACTGGCTGAGCGGCGCGGCGGAAACTCATGCTCGGTTGCGGAGGCATCAGTCCATGGCGGTTGAAGGACATCGACGTTGTGGGAACACACAATATGTATGTACCATCGAGGTTCCGTGATCCTTGATTTCTGGCGGATGAACGCGAGCGGAGTCCGGCTCCGGGCACGCTGGAGGCCTCAGCTAACGCAGAGCAGCACCGGCGGAAGTTCCTGAAGAACAATTTTTGCTTGGGGGCCCTTGTCGCTGTAGCTTAGCTCAAGGTAGCATTGGCGGGGTCCTGACTGGCAGCTCCAGACCACAGCTGCGGGAGACAGGGAGGGGAGAAGCAATGGAGCAATCTCGGGGACGCGGGGGCGGTGCGCGTAGCAAGATGCATGCACATCGTACCTGGATAGGAAAAATTAAAACAAGAGCAGAGCGGCGGCATCGGCAGAAGGTCATGCCACTTCATCGTGCTTTGTGCTCCAGCTTGCTGTCTTGTGCCAGGTGCACGGAAATGCCTCATACTATCATCTCACTTAGCGACAGCGGACAGGGCCGATTCGTCGGGAGAACGAGGTCGAGATCCTGCGGCTTTCCACGCCAAACTCCTAACTGCTAGTGTTGCTAGCTCAATGTCTCGGGTCAAGTGAAGTGACGTTGGCTGCGCGCACGAAGGAGCTGGTGGACAAAATTCCAGACCAGTCTTGACTGGTGCTGACGAGCTGCGAGGCCGTGGTATGGGCGTAGTCCAAATGGCCACGCTACCAAGCTCATGAGGCTTGCCGGCAGTGCTGGCTGTTGGTTACCGAATAGCCATGATAGAGCTGTAAATAGCAGTCTCCCAAACAATGGGTTGAAGGTACATCCCGAGAATAGGTAGGAGAAAGACACGGGATATAAACGCCATATGTTAAGCTTAGCCGAAGACTGCACTAACCTTTATCTCAGCCGTACTTGGTTCGCAGTATTTTGGCTGCCCGTCTGCCAAGTACCCTGCACAAATGAGGAACCTTCGCTGGGCCCCAGGGTCTTGACTTGACGTGCATCTATGCCCTGTAGAGGTAAGGGTGAACTGGTTGAAGATGCCTGCTTTCATAGGCGAGCCCTCCCCGGCTGTCAAATGTTCATCCGGCGCTGTTGCTGGAGGAGTGGCTCTTCCGACCATCCAACCCGGGGCCGATGTGTTCGAAACGTTTAGCCTCGGCGCAAGACAAAACGGTCGGGAGGGCTGGTGGAGGAGTAGGAGTAGGAGTGGAGGTTAGTGGGCGACAATTCTAGCAGGACTGGGGAGATGAGTGAGGAGGGTATAAGCAGGTCAGATAGTCGGTGAGGCGGTAATGCTGTTGGTTGCGAGGAGGAAGGAGCGACTTTGAGCCCCATGTCTCTTGTCTCCCGTCTCTGTGTAGAACCGACGGGAACTCCAGTCATCTAACCTTCCTCCTCACTAAAACGCTTCATCCTTCATCACCAATCTAATTTCTGCCGACCATCTTCGTGGATCGTAGATTTTCGGTCCACCTGCCAGGTATTTGGACGAGATGTGCAGGCCAAAGCTTACACGCACAGGGCTCGTCAAGGGTATCAACAACGCAAAATGCCAATGCCATAGGGCCAGCCAATAACTGGTCAGAACAAATCTCGGCATCAAGCGCCCACCACCCTCGCCATCTAATCATATCCCCTGCTCCAAGAGGATGTGAGAGACGTCTTCTGCGCTTTCAGCGGCTGGGGAAGCACGGAGCACACAAGGGCAAATGGCTTCAAGCCCCCTCCTGGGCTGGGCGAACGGCATTAATGAAAATCGACCGCGAAGAATACCGGTCCCTCGACCACTGCAGATCTCGCGCATATTCAACTGCAGCTGCAGTTACCTAGGCCTCGGTTTTGGTCTTGGCAGCCCTAACCAGGAATGTCGCCAGACGTATTCGATCCCCAGGACGGTTCACCGGCTCGAATCAGGCAGTTCTGCTTGAATGTTCATGATGTTGGTGATCATTAGCCAACATGCACTGCTTTTCGGACTAGGATCGCCCGGACAATCAAGAGGAGCTCTGAGGCACCTCAGACACCTTCGAAGCCCTTGGTGCCCTCCTCGTCGCTCCCCACATTTTTGGCATCCCTGTCTAGCCAGATCTCTGTTGTTCATGTCCATCTAGGCTCGAGCGCGACCTATGCGCCATTTTCTTGGCACTTCTGATGGTGGAGCTGGGGTCCGCACGAGGTCTAGGATCGCCGACACGCTCGCGTGGATTTCATCATCAAACACCACAGCCCAGCTAGCTGCCGCCTCACGCACACGGACAAAATCCTCAGGATAAAAAAGACGGAGCTTCATGTAAGGGGAAGTGGGTGCCAGAATATTCTCCTGACAAAGAAAAACAGGAGTCTCGACTTACGTGAGGGTCCAAATCATGAGAAAATCCGGAGACTCAGTCGCCGGCAAAGCTCAACACCCGCCGCTTGGTCAGCGAAATGATAGCACATGTCAGTGGGTGACAGCTTTCCGAGTACGGTAGGTCGGGGGCCATGTCTTGCACGGGTGCGGGCAGAAGTCCCTGGACCAGACGAAGCAATTTTCACAAGCCTCCACTGCATCCACGCCCGTCCCGCAAAGCTCCCAGCCTCCACACATACAAGGCCAAACATCCATGCTACGAGTCGACGAACAGCCTACTACTGATGGTGGAGGGCGAAGATGTAAGTGACGAGTTGCTCGCAGCAATAATAGCCGGTCGCTCGAATCCCCTGCCTTAATTCTCCAGCTCTCCCGTCAAATTTGCCCTCGAGATATCCTACGCCCTGGCCAGCCAGACTCGCCTTTTTTCGGGTCAACCCAGGCTTGCTAGAGTCACCTCCGAGGCGTCCCGAGAGATTTAGAGACGGAGCAGTCGAACGCCCGAGGGTATCCACAGACGTGCACCCCATCGGCCGCTGCATCGCCTCTTGTGCGTGTTCCCCGTGCTAACGTCTAAGTTAGTACGTAGTTGAGGCACGGTTACTCTTCCGTGTCGCTTCAAATTGAGATGAAAAATGATTTGATGGAATGAACCATGGAGGGGCGGCCCTGATTACAGTAACGAACCCTTCTCCGCCTCGTCGTCATCTTACCTTAGGTCCGTACCGCGCGGCTGGGGAGACAAGTCCCGGTTCCTCGCCTCTGCATTGCCTTGCGTTGCCATACCGAAAGAGTCACGGCGTCGCATGGTACGGCTTGTCTCGTACATGATGCTGAAATGTCAAAGGTGCTTCGATTTTGCCCGTCAGCCAGCTCTCGTTGTTGGGAACCGGGTCGATGCCGGTTCTCACAGATCTGCCGTCATACACTCAGGTGCTTCCTCGGGTTACCGGCTTTGTTGGCCATCGCTACGTCACCGCCTCGAACTTGATCTTTGTTGAACCTGGCGATTCAATCGGTCCTTGGCAATAAAACAGAAAGAGGTGCAGCGTGTGATGAAGGCCTGGGATCCCTTGGGAGAAAGGTGGTAGAGTGTTGAAGCACGTTCGTCTATTACAGGGGCTTCGTCGCCGCAAAGCTTGGCTGCTTCCTGAGGTCAATGGTTCCATCTTTGTTTTCGAGGCCTCGATGAAAGCAGATGAGGTTTACAGGTACTGAACGGTACCCCATACCAAAACCTACCTCGTTGGTGGCCCTCGTTGAAGACAAGCGGCGCTTGGCGTTTCCTCGACTGAGGTACCTCGCCGTCTTGGCCCAACCCAGACGGGACCCTGTAGAGCGGGCCTTTCGCATGGTCCAATGTAGTGCTGCACTTTGGGAAGAATTCCCATTCTGGTACCTGGACACTCAGGGCTCGCTCTCTCATCATGACTCTGCGGAGTCGTGTTGGAGGCGGCCCCTCCTTTTCATGACGGCTTTTTGCGCGAGGGCCAGGGCTCCAGCTCACACAGACGATCCAAGAAAAAAAAACCCCCCCTTGAATCTACGGAGATTTTCGAAACAACGGCCTGAATCATCAAAGCAGTCGAAAGCAGCTGAGGAGCCTGCTCTAAAGCCTAGGTGTCCTTCTGACCACCGCCAACGCAGCCTCCAGCCCTCCTTGCTTGCTCGGCAGTCGAGGTAGACAGCCACCGCCAAAAGTTGGAACAAGAAGGCTTTGTTCCTCAGCGCCGAAGCCGTGCACCAGGTTTAGGGTTCCGTCAGCCATCTCAAGAGAGGTCAGAACGGGACAGTGAGCCCCGTAGGGAGGAATCACGAAGCAATTGAATGATAACTAGTAAGCAAAAAGGGCACCCAATGTCGGCACAGCCCTGGCAACATCATTTGCTGGTCCGTAAACCATGAGCAATACCTTCTTTACCTTACCTACCTGGCTGGCACCTACCTACAGATGGGGGGTCCTGTACCTGACTGTACTGTACTTTGCTGGTGTGTCCCCACCTAGACCTTGCCTGCCTTAGCCGCCCGCTCGCCCTCACTCTGGACTGGACGTCTTTCTCCATTTCTCCCGCTCCATTTCTCATTTCGCTCGGCCATGGCAGCAATTGACTGCCCTGTGGTGTATCCGTACGGCGGGGAGTATTAGTTGCAGTACTTGGCAGTCTCAGTAGCCGCTACCTCTGGGCTGACCTGAGTTATCGCGGATGGCAAAGTACCTGCCTCAGTCTCGTACTTCGTACACATCTATTATTATTATTGCCTTCTTTGCTGCTTAGCCTTGCCTTGCACACCCCAAAGCCCTCATTCAACTTTTTCTTGCCCTGGGCTGGCTCTTTTTCTTAAATTCCCGCTTCCTTTTTCCCCCCTTCACCTCTCCTCACCTTCTCCCACCTCCTCCCCGTCCGCTCCTCGCCCTCCCGTCCTTTTTGTTTTCCGCCTCTCACCCAACCGAAGCCTTTGAGGTTTTCCGGCGCGGTTACGGTAAAGCAGATCGCCCCATCTTCGGCCGTGGTACCAGCAGACCTTCCCCCAAGCTACGGGCACCTGAGCCCATCACGCTGTAGGCGTCTCTCTGTAGCGCCACTCAGCGTCCTCACTTGCTTCTACCAACTCGACTCTCCCGGCTGTCATCCATCCATCCATTCCCACTCCGTTCACTCGAGTTTCTCTTGGGGTTCTTGGACGAGTTGCAGTATTCACCAGCCCGGCTTGGCGCGGTCCTTGCAAGCCGACATCCGCAACTTGCATCTGGCTCTTTCTTGGCACCCATCATCAGCCGCCAGCAACTAAGAGAGGCTGTCGGCGAACTTTTGCTCGTCGCTTTTCTGGCTGGCTCTTGGTGCCCGGTCCCCGTCTGGACGAACGCCTGCCTGTAACCCAGGTCCCTACCCTACCTAATTCCCGCCTTTGCCTCGGGCTGTCTTTCACCGTCCATCCCACCAACAAGCACCCCCATCACCTCCACCCTCTTACAGACTTGCCGGACTGTAGCTGTGCAGTACCTCGCAGGTCCAGTCTGCTGTCATTGACGCTCGCCTCCTCGCCTCTGCTTCGCCTCATCTCCACTTCCCGCCAAGAATCGGAATTCAGAACAGCTCACAACAGAGCCGCCCTGTTCTAGTTTTGCTCTTGCTCGACCCTCTCCTTGTGCTGCACTCTTTTCTGGACCAGCGCTGCGCTCTCCTCCACCTACGACATTTCTCACTTCTTATTGTCGCACGCCCGCCACAGCCCGCCGTCTCTGGGCTGATCCACTGCGCAACACTCCCCCGAGCTGTGCTTGCGCCTGCCCGCGCTGCGCTTGTGCTTGTGCCCGTGTCTGGTGTTGCACAAATACGCCGCATATTCTTCCATCACCACATCTTTCTGCTCTCCTCGCGCCAGCCGCCTCCTCGATAGCCGAGACATCATCGCTCTTCTTTTTCCTCTTTACTTTACGAAAATGCCAACCGCTCCTGGATCCTCCAAGCCACCCTCCGCATCAAGCTCGAAGCCTTCGTCGATTAAGTCTCAGGATGGCGTCAAGAAGTCGCCGGGGCTAACACCGCAGAACGGTGCAGGCCCCAACGGTGGTACTCCTCCTCCTTCTGACAATCATCTAAAGCCCACCGACAAGACATCAGTCAAGAACCGCCTGACTCGCATGTTCTCTTCCAAGGATCCCTCTCGAGTTCCGACCCCAGCACCCACTTCCGCCGATCTTCCTAATCGCCCGCGGGCTTCTTCAACAAACGGCACTTCCACCCCTGCTGGGAAGACGTCATCCGCTGAAAAGGGCGGCGAAAAGCCTATGCCCAAACCGACCGAAAAGCCCACTTCTTCTGCCAAGTCCACAAAATCGTCTAGCGGCAAGGAACCAAGCCAGCGCTTCGTTTTAGACGCAGAGTTTCAGGGCGGTCATGAGCACCACCTCAAGTCCAGTCGACGCCAGGAGAAGCTATCGGATATGTGGAGGACGATTCTAGGCAAGAAACAGGAAACCCCTGATCATGACCTCTCGCTGGTCTCGAATTGGGTAGACACTCTGCAGCAGGAGAAGGAAGAAGCCAGCGACAAGAAGGGAGGGCCCAATGCAACATCGACTCTTGTCGAAAAGTACGGAAAATGTCAGGAGGTTGTTGGACGTGGCGCTTTTGGCATCGTGCGAATTTCCCACAAGAAGGTCGGTGGCAGCGGCGAGAAGCTCTTCGCTGTCAAAGAGTTTCGAAGAAGACCTGAGGAGACGGAGAAGAAATACAGTAAGCGCCTTACGGCCGAGTTCTGTATCTCGTCATCCCTCCGACACCCCAACGTGATTCACACACTGGACCTCCTCCAGGACGCCAAGGGTGATTACTGCGAGGTGATGGAGTTCTGTGCTGGAGGCGATCTGTACACTCTGGTCCTCTCTAGTGGCAAGCTCGAGGTCCAGGAGGCCGACTGCTTTTTCAAACAGATGATGCGCGGTGTCGAGTACCTACACGAGATGGGTGTAGCTCATCGTGATCTCAAGCCTGAGAACCTCCTCCTGACGACTCGTGGCGCTCTCAAGATCACAGATTTTGGAAATGGAGAATGCTTCCGCATGGCCTGGGAGACTGACGCACACATGGTTTCTGGCCTCTGCGGTTCTGCTCCTTACATTGCGCCCGAGGAGTACACGGACAAGGAATTTGACGCCAGAGCTGTCGACGTCTGGGCTTGCGGTGTTATTTACATGGCAATGCGCACCGGCCGCCATCTCTGGCGACTCGCCAAGAAAGATGACGACGAGTTTTATGCTCGCTATCTCGAAGGCCGGCGTGATGAGGAGGGCTACGGCCCCATCGAGTCTCTCCACCGGGTAAGTTGACGTCCTTTTGCACCATGGAACGAGTTATACTAACATGGACGGACCCAAGGCTCGTTGTCGCAACGTCATATACTCGGTCCTCGACCCCCACCCCACGCGCCGCTTGACCGCCGCCCAGGTCCTTAAGTCAGAATGGGTGCGTGAGATCAAGCTCTGCAAGGCCGGCGAAGAGGGTCTGTAATGTAATATCAAGCTTCGAAAGCCCGACTTTGAGTGGCTTTAAATCTCACACGAGCGAGCACCTGAGGCCGGGGAGCTACCAAAGGATGCAGCGCAGCGCCTTGATTCACAGGGGGCTCTCGAGGTGGAATACCAATCTCTGATGAGACGGAATGGGCGGGTTGACGCTTATGATTGCGCTACCGCCTGGCTGACGATTCGACGACCTATCGTTTGGGTTATTTCCTATGTCATTTGATACTGAGCACTGGTGTTGGGCGCATTTGTAAAGAGACATGTCTTGTTGTTTTGAGCGTATCACGCCCGGTTCGGATGAGGGTTACTTTCTTAAACAAATGAGAAGGGCTTCAAGGATTTGGTTATGCCCCGGAACTGGGCTGGCGATATAAGGGAGGTTCACTCTGTTAACAAAGCATCCATGTGAAAGAGGTTGCATTTTCCAAAGCAAGGCAGAACAGGACAGGACCGGACAGGGAACACAAATGGGCATGGGCAATGGGGTTGGGCATTGGTTATGGACGAGAGATTCGATTCCCAGCGAGAGAGACAGGGCTGGGGCTATGGCATGATTCCGATGGAGTATGGGTGGGAGAGGAGAGTTGTCCGAGTTTTGAAGTCAGCGCTTGCGTACGGCCATGAAGAGATTTCTGCTGTCTCCTTACCAAGATAACATGGTCCAAGGTATCCGAGATAGTCGTCTGTCTTTGACGCGAAAAGAGTAAATCGAAATAGACGAGACGTTGATCTCAGACCAGCATCGAGATTCACACTCGTCGTTGACGTTGTGCGCGCATCCATTCGTTTTTTTTTTTTAATCAACGGCCACGGACTGAGGATTCTTTCCGACCACTCTCCGTTGAGGAATGACGCACAACGTCAAAGCAAAAGAACAACTCACCGACTAAGTCCCCAATCCGTCCTAAAGCTTCCCGCCCTCCCTTTCCCAAGTAGTCCAGTCGAGTGTGAGAATGGAAAAGGAATGGAAGGGGAGAAAACGCCTCCGTTCTAGACTTTGACCGGGTCCACGCCCCGAACCCGATAGTTTGGGACCGGGGCTTTTTGGCCAACGAGTCATTTTTCTTTGTTGTCCAATATTGGGGCGTTTACGAGAAGTTTAATTCGGATGGCTAGAGAGTCAGGGACGAAGGAGGGATGGTTTTTGAGGTGAGGGATTAGTTTCTAGAGCATGTCTCTCATTCACCTGAGGGTGGAGGGGGGATCGCCGAGAGAGCTTGTGGGTGTCTGGCCAGTCTCAGTCATGATGGTTGCGCGTAGAGGGGACAAGTCATGCAGTCGCCAAGGAGGAACGAAATGAGTCGAGTTATCCCCCTTTGTCAGGTGCGTAGATTCCATTCGAGTCTCTCCTCCCTACTTGACATCAAAACTCGTCCACGCCAGGTCGATCGATATATCCTCGACAACCAACAAAAAGAAAAGGAACCAGAAACATGCCCGACTCATGCTTGGTCAGAACCGACATAAACTATGCATACAAAAAGACGATATAATCAGCCCATCATCCGTCCTCCCTATGTTAAGGCCAAAACAATACACCAGTCCCCCTTTCCCCCTCCCCTTTGATACTTGGCTATGTCCTCAACCAGGGCACCGATTGGATATCCGTTTTGTCCCCCATCCCAATGTTGTGAGCCTCTCGCAAGAGCACACCGTAAAGTAATATGAAAACTGAGACCCAGATAGGGGCAGACCAGTTGTTGTAGGCCATGGCAGCTCGGCAAGCCCATCGCCAGCAACCAGTTGCCGGTCCAATAGCAGTAGCTGGGGTCATCCGAGTACCCCGACTTTCCAATATCCCCCAGAATATCGACGCAAAAATACTCGTAGCGTCGTAAGACCAAAGACATTACATCCCACTCGATAGATCCCCATTCCCTGACCGCCGGATCCTCATAGCTTTTGAACCCAATTCCGAGGCAAGCTGCGCAATAATAGTGTAGAAATAATGAACAAGAAGGACGCCTCAACTAGTGGGCTGGAATGTAGACGGAAGCGCGGGATCGCAAAAAGTTCAAATCATTATTGGTTTAATTGACTGCCAGGCTTACGAGTGGAACAGATCCCAGGCTCGTTCGCATAATCGGATAAACTCCTCCTTCTTCTGTCGCTGGGTTTCGGGGCTGTCGCGTCCAGCACCAAAGGGACCACGGCGAGTGGGAGCCGGGCCGTGGCCAAGAGGAGGGCTACCATCCTCATACTCGGCTCGGGTCCTTCGCTTGCTGGCGCTTCGTGATGCTTCGGCGGGTCGGCTTCCGGGAGCGGGAGAAGGAGGAGTCGGGGGCTGGTGTCCACCGTAGTGGACTAGCTTGGGGAGAAGTTCAGGGCGGCCACCAGCAAGATCTTGCTGGGCCTCCTCGGCGGAGCGATATTCACGGCTACGGCCGGGCGTCGGGGCCTGGGGGGCCGGAGGGTGCCCAGGAGATGTGAGAGGCCCACGAGAGCTAGGGCCACTGGGGTAAAGAGACTGAGGAGCATTCTCGGGATGTGCTGATAGACCCTGGCCAAAGACGTCGCTAATAGGCGGCAAGCGGTTGTTGGTCTGGTTAGCAGGGACGTGGTGGATGTGAGAAGTGCTGGATAGATTAGAGGGCTGGTTGGCAATATGGCGGGTCATAGGAGCAGGGTGCTGTCGGCCAGTAAAGCTGTGGCCAAGAGGTGCTGACTGAATAACTCGCTCGTTGGCGAACTGCTCATGAGAGGGAGCAACGATAGAGAGGCCGGGAGGGGCCTTGTTTCTTCGCGACATGCCAGGCGTCTTGGCGGCGAACTGGGAGACAGGATCCTTGTCGGGACCGTCACCTTTGGCGGACTGCTGGTGCAGCCTTGCCTCGATGATATGTCGCTGTTGTTCTCGGACTGACATGCTTCGCTGGAGCTGTTCCTTCATCACGGGATCCTGAGTGACAAAGCCAGGAGAGAGACACGCAATGCCGACTTCCTGGATACCGAGGCCGTCGCGGGCAGTCATTGGCCGCGCCGAGGCGGGCTGGTTCGATTTGGGTGTGTTCTTGGACAGGTCGAGTCTTCGCGGTCGGGGTCGTGTGTTGGCCATGCCGGGGGAGGCAGGTTCTTTCTTGACGACGATCTTGGGAGGTGCGCCAGATGTTCGGGACCTGCAGAAACAACCGGTAGTTAGTACCAGGATCAAACCAAGACCAACGATTGAGGGTTAATTGGGACTTACGCGCTGGGGGGCGATGACTTGACACCAGGGCCAGCGGCTCTAGGGCTGCTGCTGGTAGAAGACTGAGTTGTCGCATTCGTCGTTGAAGGGGCTGCGGCCGACCGCTGTGCAGATGGAGAAGTGACCGCGGTCGAAACCGACGCAGACGGAGCGGGCAACTCGGAATAGGAGGGCCTCTCGTGAGGAGCAGGAGAGGGAGCCATTGCAATTGCAGCACTCATAGTGAAAAGAGGGAGTGCAGGGTTGTGGGAATTGGTAGCGGGTGGTGCGTGTTCGCAGGGTGCAAGGAGATTCCTGCAAGGAGAGCAAGATGGCCAGGCAAGCCAGTCAGCGAGCCAGAGCGAGCCGAGCAGCTGGGTTTTTCTGGGTCTTGCAAGTCGGACGTTCCTGTCTTGGCGAGCAGAACGAATCGGTCGGCGAGGGCCGCGAGACAGGAATGGGAGCGATCGCAGGCTCGATGGAGTTTGCAAGATGCTTCTGCAAGGCGTCGAGAACCGGGAGGCTGGCGGGAGCAGCTCAACAGGAACCAGCAACAGAGGCGGCGATGTCTGGTTGGTGGTTCGACTAGACGGCTGGGGGACCCGTCGCTCGTTTTCTTGTCTCTGTCCGGCTCTAGTTTTGGTCCAAGCTCAAAGCGGACGGTTTTCAGTTCAGCTCAGGTTAGGTCAGCTCTGTGCAAGATGCGACAAAGCGATGACCAAGACTCGTGTCTTGGGGTAGAACAGGCAGCTAATTCCCCTTTCGTCCGTAAGGGAGGCTTGAAAACCAAAAAAAAGATTAAAAAATAAGATGAGGAAAAAAGAGGCAACAAGAAACGCAGAATTATTAGTTTTGGCTCTTTCGCTGACGATTGAGGGAGTCAAAGCCAGGGGGCGTCAAGAGTGGTTCGGTCGACTGGCGACTGTTTTAAGAACTTCTGGTGTGGGTTGTTGGCTCGGCAGGCCCGCGTTTCGCGTGTTTCGCCCAACTCGGTTGGTGGGCGATCAGTAGAGCAACCACTAGAAGGCTGCTTGTTCCGCCAGTGATCGATGATGTTCCTCTTTCTGGAGACGAATCAATATCCCTGGATTAACGTAGGAAACAAAATAAAAAAAGATTGACAAAAGCGAGAGAGGCGAGCAGGCGAATGTAGAACGACCGGGTTATTTTCTCGTTGTTGGAAGAGTCGGCCAAAAAATCCAGACAGTACAGTACAGCACAGTTCAAGCGCCCAACCAACAGCGTAGGATGCAAGACCGTGGGCCGCAGACTCGGAATTAGCGAATGAAGAGATTCCCACAGCCGACTGCAAATGTGACGAGGCGGAGAGGCGTTGGCGTCGGCGGTAGGAGCAGCAGCAGCAGCGGTAGTAGCGACAGTGAGCAGTCACAAAGAGTGATGGCTCTTCTCTGCGTGTAGATAGGCTGGCTGATGGCGATGCGATGCAATGCGACGCGATGGGACTCGGGAAAGATGCACACAAGAGAAAGTCAGGGAGAGCCCACGGTGATCTGAGGAGGAGGAGGAGGAGGAAGAGGAGAGACAAAAAGTCGCAGAACAACGGCAGAAAATCGCCAGCTGACGATGAGGGGTCGGTCGGGTACCTGGCGATGTTTTATTTGGTGCCATGTATTTTATGAAAGGGGACACGGGGAAAAGTGACACAAAGGCATGGCGCCCGGTTCGTGTCTTGAAGCAATGGATCCGACCCAGCCAGACGAGCCAAGGGACATGGATGGGATCGATGAGGAAGAAAAGGACCGGGGTGACCCCTGGTTTGCTACAAGCTCAGAGGTTGAGGGGACACCGCAATGGGGGGTGTGAAGCTATCCGCCTCCAGAATCTGAGGGAGGGAGCAGAACCGATGGCCAATTCCCATGCTGTCGAAGCGATTGCATCAGAGCAGAACCAAAGTGCCTTTCCATAATTCGGCCAGCATCGTTCCGCCAGGCCAACAACAGACGAGCCACGACCATCCAAATCAGACGGAGAGACAGATTGACAGGCGGGCAAACATCCCAAAGAAACGACACGAGGCATGGCAAACCAGGGTCCAGGGTCC
>JABFFE010002059.1:0-11113 GCA_013623625.1 Fusarium setosum
CCTACCGACCACTCGGCCGGGTCCGCCACCGGGGGGCCAGCCAATGCATGTCTCTGCAAATAGATGATCACGGATTGGGCCGAGAAGTGGTATGGACGTTTTTTTCTTAGAATTGAGGCCTGCGACCTTTACCGGGCAACTGATCTGTAAGCGCTCAAGTGTGTGGACTTGGCAGCAGACCACTCTGCACATGCGCGGCATTGTTTGTTTTACATTGAGTCACTTTCTGCGGGCTATAGGGTGCTTACACTAATGACTTAGACCTGAGGACCTCTCCAGGCCATCGATTGTTTTTGCAGATGCATTTCCAATTTGTGGTCTAGGGTTACTGCAACAGCATCCAGGGCTGACAAAAACAAACACCCTAAGAGCACCCATTATTGGCCGGCCCAGAAAGAGGGAACGCATCTGTGCAGAGAGAGGGCCAGCAGGGGGAGGGGAAAGGACAGACGGCTCGGTGGGAATACCCGGGCCTGGTCACGCTGGATGAGATGTGACGTGGGCAGCGGGACATGACAGGATATTGTTGCTGCTGGCTTCCCGGCCGTGCAGATGCGCCGTTATCTGCAACCCTCTTGCATATCCGGTCATTGGCTCGACAGCCTCAGGGATTCTTCTCTTCTGGCGGTCCTCGCCGGGTTAACAGACCCCTCCAAATTGACAACGCAGACAACACCACCTTTTTGCACACCACTTCGCTGGGCATGAACGCATCTGAGCCTTGAACTGGAGGGGCTTTTTTTTTTGCTCTCCTGCCCTCATTATGACTCTTACAAGTCGGTGTCCATTGAGACAACCGGTCAGAGGCACCTGGACATGGTCTTCCGTCACCGACACGTGCCAGATGCTGCTGCTCCATCGTGATGCATCTCGTCGGTCGCTCCAACAACAGGCATCATCAGGTCCAGCGTCGTTTTTTCTCCCTGCTGGGACGGGCGGGAGTGCACGTCGAGAGACCCTCTTTTTCTCTCATCGTCGATATGCATGCAGCTACTTGCGTCTGGTCCTTTGCCCTAATGGCTTCCATCGCAGAACACACCCCCTTCTTCCCGCATTTCGGTACGCCTTACTCTTCCCGAGGGGAAGGGCAGGAAAAAAATGTAGCTTTTTGTGCGAAAAAGCAATACCATCTTGATAATGACTCCCCTGTTCGACGCTATAGCCGGGCGCTGCATCCAGCTTCCGAACCCGCCGCCATCTCTGCCGTAGAAGGTGGCCGGACGACTTCTGCGGCGTGTGTAGATCGTCGGCGCTTGATTGATGCCGTGTTAGTGACGGGCCGAGTTTGCATACGCCTTTGCTTCTATCTTTGACAGTTGAAACACCTTCACCTTCAGACACTTCGAGTTGATAGGACCCCTTAGGGCCTTCTCTGTCGAGGCCGTAATCTACTACTGTACTGTACAGCTGAGTCTCGCCGACTGCACTGTAAGCCCGGGTCGATTGTCCATGTGGGATACTGCATACGTCACTGTGCGGCTAACTTGCGTCCATGTATGCCTTCAGCCTTGGCCGTTTGACGTCCACGTCGGTATCAGGAATTCGGGGCCGGGGAGATGCAGCCCGGCACCGCTCACCCCCCTTTCAGCTCCTCGAAATTGGCCCTTGTATCCCCCTCACTGACTTGTTCGGGAGGGGGATCAATGTCTTCTAACCGCTGGTCCCTCCTTGAGAGCGACCCGTCTCCAAAAGAGCCCCGCGACGGGCGGCGCGTACCCGAAGCAACGACGCCGTCTTTTTTCCCTTAAAGAGTCGGTGAGAGAGACGCCAAATAGCCAACTTGGATTACCGTAGTGCGGTCTGTCAGTCCGCAGCAGGCTTCTGGAGGGGAGCGGCGGAGGGGGAAAGACGGAGGGGAACCTGGACGGGTCCCTATTTTTGGAGGGGTAAACAGGGTCGGCGGTCTCTGTTGTTGTTGATATTTCGGTGAAGGTAGCGAATCGAGAGGAGCCCTTGGGTTAGGGTAGACGGAGGGGCCACCAACCAGCTGTGTGTCTGTGTGAGGGCTTCGCGCCAAAGTTCCCAGGGTTTGGATGTCCAAGTCCGTGAAGGGTTTGATGGAACCCCCGATCTGGGAGGTTTCCAAGGCCTTTGACCTGTTGGACCGACCTTAGACGACCGGCAGGGGTCTTGATTGAATATCTGGTGCTTCTTTTTGTTCGGCCCTCCTGCACGCGGCGACGTGTCCAGGCGGGCTGTGTGTGTGTGTGCGGTGGTGGATGCCAATCGGCATCCAACTTGGGGTACATGGCGGGACCGATATGACGGGGCGGACGGATTGTTTGGTCACCGATACAGCAAACCACAGGTTCGTTGGGAGGGCACAGGCTGCGAGGTGCAGGTTTTCATGACAGCGCCAGCGCCAGCGACAAGCGAAGATTTTTTTTATGAGTCACCGTCTCTCTCAATCCACTTGTATCAAGCAACCGATGGCGCGACGACATAAACACATGGAACAAGTAGACCAAAGGTCCTTGCCAGCAAAGACTGCTGCGGGCCGAGTATGTAAGGTATGGATGGAGCAATGAACTTGCTATGGTCATGGGTCTATCATCTCGAGTATGACAAAGAAATGCAAGGCTGTTGTAATGAGTGCCTCGGCAAAGGATGACCCTCTCCAACGCGAATGTTGTCGTCAAAAGGAAAAACAACAAGACTAAGAAAAAATTCGAGTCCGATTTTTTTTTCTTTAAATTTTTTTACCAGGTTTGCTGGCCGGGGTCTATCCTAGACAACCAGGGCTGTCTAGGATTGCATGCGACCAGGATGGGAATGGGGATGGAATTCCATTTGGACCAGGCCAACAACAAGGCCGACGATGTTGAATGACGGACCTGGGACCCTAATAATAAGCTGCAAGGGCGTGTGCGTTTGAGCGTTGGACCTACAGCCGTCAGCTTGGACCGTTGCAGGGCGTAAAAGGTAAAGTAGAGCGCAGAGACACAAAGCCCTGAGTGTGGCTTATTCCCTTGAGTCCTTCCAAATCAAAGCTGAGATCAAAAGGAAAACCAAACCTCGGACCAGTGCAACCCAACCGAAACAGAACGTGGTTTTGAGCAGAGACTCGTCGGGGCCCAAGTTTCCCATTTTGCGTCTCCTATATCGAGAGCGCTGTCAAAGGCAATGACCTGCTGCTCGCCGTCCGTATCCTGAGATAAACAGTCCTAGATAATTTGCCTTAGATCCGGCTGTGCACTGCAGCGCATGCCGACAGGGCTTCGTCGTGACAAGGGCAAGGCGTGATTGCGTCGTTGCCCGCTGGTTCTTATTATTAGCGTATGAAACATGGTGCCCAGCAGGATAATTGCGTCGCGTTAGGTTGGGCCGCGATTTTATCATTACCAGCGGGACCCAACGGAGGGGCGTGCGCCAGGGGTGTGAAGTGTGTGATTCCCGCGTGCGAGGGTGTCCTTGAATCCCTCGACCCATTGTCTCTGGCCTTAATCTCGGGCCTAGCGACTGGAAGCCAAGGTGAAGGAGCTCAGACCGAGCGTCTGGGTCTCTCAGGTCGCCAGGCACCTCACCAGCGAGACTGTGCGCACACTGTACCGTTGCATTCTCGCAGCTTAGTGTTGAGTTGGCATTGCGTTGTCCTGGTGCCTGTGTTATTGCGAGTGACGGCCCTGAGCGTCTGTGGTGGGAATCCTTGTCGAGGGGAGATAAAAAATCTGCAAAATGACGGATTTTGACGATTCAGATTGTGGGCGCCTGCCGCACACAGACGCACACAAAACCAAAAAATAAAAGCACATGAAGAAAAATATCCGTCTCCTCTGCAAGATTGGCAACAAAACGCGACTGGGGCTTGAGGATGGGTAAATATTGGTGCAGTGGGCTCTCGGGCTGCAGTCCCGTCATCCGCGCATCCACTGAACAAACATCCAGGCCATCTGGAGAGCCCTCTCGAGCCTCTGAAAGGCCAGAATCTCTCCCCGCGTCCCATCGACCCTCGGTCGTCATGTCCACCGTGTCTGGATCGTTGAGCCGCTGTCATTGTGGGTGCATTAGGGCATGTCGCGGTGGGAAGGCCGCTAAACCTCAGTGACCGACTTCTGGGACGCAGGCACGCGGTTCTGACGCATGGGGCATCCTGGGCGGGAGTCAGGGTCCCTGGACAGGTCCATCCAGACTCTGTCCCCCTAGCCATGACCAAGCGCTCTGGTGCTGCGGCTGACAAGCTGCGGGCACCTGCTCTCCAGCTCCATGCTCCGGCTCCAGGAATTTCTCTCCATCGGCCCCTGGTCTCCGTCCCATCGTCGGGCATGCAAGCCCTATCCATGGCATTTCCATGGTTGATTTGACCAGAACCCTGGCTCCCTGGGTCCGGGGCGCAGGCAATCTTCGGTCCGGTCATCCCTCATCAGGGTCAGTTTGGTAATGAGAGCGAATGCTGGGTAATGAGTCTTCTGGGATCCTGGATCTTGGGAAAAGTGAGGTAGGACAAAGCGCCGACGCTCGTAATAACAAAAAGTGTAAAAAGGCTGCCTCGGCGGACTTGTCACTGACACGAGCCTTGCGTCGTATCGATAATCAATACGCCGAAAGCCAAAGCAAAGGCGCGCATCATTGTGTGCCAATGACGATCCAAATGCTTCACTCTGTAAGCAAGTCGTTGCGAGCCGCTTCGAGTCGGGTGTCTCTTATCCCTGAAACAAGGTAGAACATTCACGGGAGGGGTCTGAGGTCAGTCAAGTATCTTCAGAGATCTGGGCCACAGACATAAGACGTTTAAAAGGAGTCGTAAAAAAGTTTGCCAGCCAGATCTGAGACGCAGTGAGAGATGGCCAAGGGCATGGGAATCTGAGATGGGCCGAGACGGTGAGCCGGTGAGACACGACGTCCATTCCGAATCCTGCTTTGCGGCCAATCATGACGGCGGGCTGGGGAGACGAACAGCAAATGCCAGCTCCAACACCCTATTTCGAGTTGCACAGGCAGGGAGCATGGGCCGAGGCCCATTCTCGGCCGACTTGAATATAGACAGGAAAAGAAGGTGATTCCTCGACGCGGCACAGTCTCCCTTTTCCCGCCCCATCCTGCTCGTGTTGTTGAGGATGTCGTTGGAGATGGGAGGCCTTCTGGGGCGACTTGACGTAAGTAGCTCCGATTTTTAGTGACTGATTAGGGCATAGGTCGCAAGAGTCGCAGGCTGAAAATCTTCAGTGGTTGGACGAACTAGCGCAGTCCCAAAAAGTCGAGACTGGAGATGCGGAATTGACTGGGGACAAGGGGGGTTTGTGGATGGAAGGATGGATGAATTGTGAGTGAATGGCAACGGAGCAGTCGGGGGCGACACGCGCTGCGGCTCGGGCACGCTTGTCCATCTCTGGGATGAAGCCCTCGGTGTCGTTAGTGTCGTAAGTCGCTGGAAACGACCCCATTCGTGAGCCGCCGCTCCGGTGCAGGGTTTGACGTGTGTCTTCTCCGCTGCCGCTCTCCAGTCGTCCAGTACCGGCGGAGCGCACTTCGATGCACGATGTCTCCATCTTGTTCTTCCCCCGCCGTGCGGAGAAGTTGTCTAGAGCCAATCTGGTTGCCTATCCGCCGTGTTGCAGTCCCCAAGCATCGGATCGGTGGTGGCAATGAGGTCAAGTCTGTCCGACTCTGTTTCTCTCGAATATTTCTTTTTCCATGAGGGAGCTGATGCGCTGCTCACTAATGCAAGGGGAGAACGAGCCTCTGGCTCCTGTCGCTGCTCCTCTCTGGTCGACGTTACTCGGTATCGGCCGTTGTCGTACCGCATGGAAGGGTCCTCGAGGATTCGGTGCGAGTGCAGTCGAGTATATCGCCGATAAGACCGGACCAAGAAGGGTTTGCGACGACAGGGTTGTAAACCTCAGGAATTCTTGAAGAGGAAAGTTGAAAAGATGGAAAAAAGAAAACCTCCGTATCCTCCCGTATTCGTAAGCCTGACTTGGACCCGGTTGTGGAGGGGTTCATCACATGCGCAACGTGACGGCTGCTATTGGGAAGTGTGCGCCCTCGGATCAAAAAAGGCCTCTCGAATATTTCCACCGATTGGCAGTTGCGACTTCACGGTGGTAGTCGTGCAGCGTGATGCAGAGAGGCTGTGCGGTTTGTGCCCGTCTTTGGAAGGGAAGGGGACCTGTCACAAGGCAAAGAATGCATGCATCGGGCGCTTGAGGGAAGCGAATAAGATGCACGACACCACCAGGTAATGGCTGATGTATGTGTGCGTTGCCTGCGAGTGAGAGTGACGACACGGACAAGTGAGCGTGTGATGGTTGGTGATGGTGGGCAGAGCCTGAGGCCGATTGATAAAGTCGACAGCCTTCCCCGATCATCGTTTGTAGATTTGCTGTTGGTTTCATTCCGTGCCTTCCGCTTAACTCCATCTCGACGGCGTTATAACCGCTGTTGCGGAGTTATCATCACCTTTGCCTGCCTGACGGAGGCCAACTAACACCGACGCCAGGAAGCAACGACACTTCTTTCCGCCACCTGCGTTAATATCGACGTTGTCGCAGTCGCAATTTCAGATCCATCCCATCGTCTTGCGCTGTGCGAGGCATTATCGCTGCCTGTCTTGTACTCCGTTACTCGGTTTAATTGGAAGCCAGCCAACCCAGCAACCCAACCAAGCAGTCGGCAAGACGCGTGCCTCCCAAGACTCTAAGACTCGCAACTCTATTGCCTGTCTCGCCTCCATCTGCGGTTGGCCATTCCAGCCTTGTTGACATCCCTCGTTTCTGGATTGGATCTCGAGCCCTAGCAACGAGTGGGTTGCACACGGCTGCCTTGCGGCACCGACCACTCACGAACTGACTCGGCTGGCCGCGCGACGACTCCAACCGTGAGCCTACTGGTAGCCTTTGCTAGCCTCGCGTCGCACTTGTGGTAATCAAGTCCTATTAAGGGCCGGGCTGACAGAGTGTTTGCATGGGTTCCGAGGACCACAGGCTCCAGAAAACTGTGTCCCTAGTCTATCGCATCTCGTACCCTGGTTCTTGTTGGACGCTCTGTTGCGTCAGCTCGTATTCCCGTGCGTCCTCGTCTTGTTCCTTCGCAAAGGAACATAACTCCAACTTACCCAGCAGACGGTCCAGCACAAGAGCACTAATATCTCGGAGCCCAGGGGGTGTAACAACCTACCGAGCGCCCTGTCTGGCTCTGAATCACACCGAGCCGCCTTGTCCCCAGTGGTGCTCCGTTGTCCGCCGAGCACCCCTGTTGGTCTGTTGCCGCCGGCGCGCGCCTAGAAGCCCAAGGAGAAGGAAAATTTTTCACCGGAAAGGGCTTGCGGACATCCGGGAGCGCGGACGTTGGGAGTTGAATCCAGGCCGTCAATCTCGCTTACTCCCCGCCGGTAAATTTGACTGGCACTTTGGTGGAGTTGAGAAGACCTTGGATCCGCCCCAAGGACTTTTTTCCTGACGAGGCGTCTGTTCTCATCGAGACTCGTCTGGCAGGGGACGAAACGAGGGTGAGCGAGCGAGTTGGGAAAAAGCAAAGCCGGCTGGACCCCGCCATCCTAAGGTACGGTATTTTTATTTTTTCTTTGAAAAAAATTTCTGTGGCCCTTTTTCTTTTCTCGGATCCGCCCAGTTCGCAGTTGTTTTTCATTCATCCTTGTACTTCTCTCTCCCTGCCTTTGGTGGCTGGTCTCAATTCGTGACAAGAGAAGAGACGGGAAAAAGGAAAGACGAGGAAACATCACAAGTGACAGGAGAGCAGCGAACAGAAGAAAATTTTTTAATTGTGTGCGTTGTGGGCGTACACAGTGGAAGGTGTTGTGTGTTGTTGAGAGACAAAGAGCACCTTCCGCCCATTGCACGCTACAGCCACCCCTGTGGTAATTCGCTGCTGAACCTGGGAAGGAAGGGAACGAGTCGGATCCGTTGTTGCAATCAATCACCTTGATCAGCTTCCATTTTTGCGCTGCCTCCTTTTCACAAGGCTGCCTCTCATTCCCTTGAGCCTATCACTGCCTCGATCTCTCGTTCCCCTTTCCTGGATCTCTGTTCGCCTCTCGCCATAAAAGACCTGGATTAGCTGACGAGTGATCAAGGACTGAGTCATAATTGCGCGTGAGCTCAAGTTGATTCATCGTGGTGAATACTCGAGCCCAAGAAGACTGTACCCAACGAAGGAGATTGGGTTACGTGAACAAGAGGGCGTCCAAAAGAAAAAAACACAGCCATCCACAAAAATAATCTGGTCGCAAAAAAAGCCAACGAAACTTGGCCGCAGCACAGCGCCCTGCAGCGGACTCCCGGTACTGTGCGGACTGCGTCACCGTCACCGTCATTTCGCCAAACAAAACCTGACAGTGCGGCGCAGATGGGCGACACGTTGCAACCCAATTCCTTCACTGCTGATAATTGCGCTGCGGGTGTGACTAAGCGCTACTAATCGCACGCCCTGATTAGCAATCGCGCGATTGACTCATCGAGCACTGCCTCTCTGAGCCGCATCTACGAGTTCATTCGAGAGGCGGCTAGCAACGAATTGCTGCTGTTTTCTCACGCTGCGAAACCAAGGGGAAAAAAGTCTTACAAACCATCACGAACCAAGCAGGAAGGAAGGAAGGAAGGAATTGACAAAGGAGGGAGTGCAAGTGCAAGCGTCCATGAGCCGGGGCCCCCTGAACCCTGCTCCCACACTTGCACACCCTAGCGGCCCTTTAGAAGCCACCCCTGCCCCTATTTAGTGCGGCCACCCCTGTCTGTCTTTTCGACCCCGGTCGCATGCCGGTTGGGCCCCTCCCTCCATCAGCAACCCCTGTCATCAACCGCTAGGCAGGCTTGGGAGTCAACCGTGCCCACACACAAATCTCCCACGGTCGTGACAATATATATCTCGACATCCGCCCGCTCAACCCTCCTTTCCTCCTCTCTTTCCAGTATCTTGGCGCTTGCCAATCACCCATCTTCCCCCAAAGAAACACATCGCAGCCTCGCCAGCACCTCGAGTGCCGACGTCATCGCTCTTTTATCAACAACTAGTCTGTGCTGGGGCTCACGAAGCGTCCAGCGTCTTCTCGACACTACGACCAAGTTCCACGGGACTTGGTTTAGATTTCCTCCCCTGAGGAAAGACAAAATACCATTTGGTCATGTTCGCCGCCGCAAGACACTCTAACCTCTTCTCATCCGACTACATACCGAGGTGACGGGCTGGCCGATCACCTCCTCTTGGGCGTCTCTTCCCCGGCGCGTCCTGATCGTTTACTCTGCGTATATGCAGTCTTGACGAGTCTCATTTATACACGCACAATCTCACTCACATACTAAAAAGAAAAAGAAAAAAACACGAAAAACACCGAAAACATCTCGCGGCGCAAAAACAACAACTGCGGGAGTTTGGGAGGAGAGCAGTTGTTACCAGTCTTGAAGCGGATGTCAGTTGGGCATCGCCACTCCACAAGATCATGAGTTACCCTTCTCCACGAACTCCTGGATCGACCCCGATCCACGACTACGACAGCTACTCGAGGATGTCGTCCGCAACCCCCACTCCCTCTCCGAGGCCAACCTGGGCCGCCGACTCGACTCCCAGGCGACCTGCGACTCGAGCGGCCCATGGACGCTTCAACAGCTACTCCCAGCAGGGTGACTTTAGTCCGCGGCCTCCCAAGGACTCCCCCCGCTACAACAGCTACGGGCAATATAGCACGGCAGATGTGAGTCCAAAAACTTCTTCGTCGCGCAGGCCTTCCGGGTCATCTCCGCGCTCCAAGCGCGACCGCCGCTTCTCGTTTACCTATGTCCGGGCTTCCACCCCATATGGAGAATCCGACGAGGACGAGATCATCGAGGCTCTGGGACACACCTATGTGCTTCCCGCACAGTCCCGTTCCAAGAACCATCATCGCAGATCCGCCTTTTACACTCGAGACTTTGATGATGATCGGGGATGGTACACTAATTACGACGACTACCTGCAGGGTGCCGCCTCCGCCGCCATCTACGATGAGTACTACACTCGGGAGCAGATGCCTCCCATGTACCAGTCGCCTCAACCCCGACCTCCCACCAGCTTTGGTCACAGCCGCCGCTCCTCCACCGCTGTCCCCCCTCCTCGGCCTCAGACCGTGCGACCCGCCAGCTCCCACCGCACCAAGCAACAATCAGCCCCTTCCACTCCCAAGGCCACCGAGGCCGATGCGCGGAAGCACCGGATCCCTGCTGGCTACTCACTCAAGAACTGGGATCCCGCCGAAGAACCCATCCTGCTGCTCGGTAGTGTCTTTGATGCCAACAGTCTTGGAAAGTGGATCTATGACTGGACCGTCTACCACCAGGGCCCTGCCACCCCCATCTCTGATATGGCTGGTGAGCTGTGGCTTCTTCTTATCCAGCTAGCCGGCAAGGTGAAGCGAGCTGAGGAGACTGTCGGTCGAGTACGCAGCAATGACAACCGTGACCTGGTCGAGGAGTTCATCGAGTCCGGCGAGCGCCTCACTGAGAAGCTCCGGTCTCTTCTCAAGGCCTGTGAAGCGCCCATGCTCAAGGCTGCCAAGAGGAAGCAGTCTGGGCTGGGCAAGAACGCTGGTGTCGAATTCGTCGAGACTCTCTTTGGCCGTGACCGCGAACTCGACAAGACCGAGAAGTTCATGCAGAACGTGAGGCTCTTCAACCTTCGCTTCGATGCCAATTGTGAAGAGATTCTCCGGAACCCTACTAAATAAGCGGCCCACATCACCCCACGGGATCATCCAGGACTTGGTTTCTGTTTCTTCCTGTTCTCTCTAAACTATTATCTACCTATACCTGAGGAGTCATTTGACGCCGGCCAGTGATTACATCCCCTACCTGCCGGATTGGAGGGCCCGCCCGAACTGTACACTACCTCATTTCCCGGATCTCCTTTGGACCCCCCACCACATGGATTTCCGATTTTTCTTAACGTCTCTACCTCGTCCCGGGGAAGCGATTTCTTTTCTATTGACTTGTCTACCGGAGCAAAGAAAGGATCAAGGGGCGACCTGTACTACCAGCAATGCACACGCGCGCGCGGAGGAGGAGGGCATCGATATCAAGGGGACTTTTTTCCAATTCGAGATACCCACATGTTTTTTCCGTTTGGAAGGACGCGAGCAGTTGGAGAGGGGAAGCGAGCTATGTGAAGGAGGACGAAGGGAGGAAGGATA
>JABFFE010002060.1:0-14037 GCA_013623625.1 Fusarium setosum
CGTCGGACATGGCCAGACTGCGCCCCCCCTTTCCCACCGCGCCATGTCTTGCACGCCAAGGCGGAGCCGCTAGGCTTTCAAGCTTGGTCTCGCCCCGGTGGAGCTGATTCCGGGGTGAGTGAGTGGTCACCGAGGCGGTTAGATTGGATGCCAATTCTATTTAGATGGTACGTGTGTACGCGTGTCCGAGAGACCGAGGGGAGCGAGAACGGGAACGAGATTTCCATAATAGGGGGGTTTCGCATCTCCGTGCTTTTCTTGATGATCACGGAGTACCGTGTCTGGGTCATCCTCCTCGTACAGAATACGACTTGACTGGCTGGCTTGTGTCCGTCGGTAGCGCCACCTTAGCCTCCAGCCAAGCTTCGTCGGTAGCTCGGTCGAGCGACGCGTGCAGGAGGCATGCGCCCTGTTTAGTTCACGTGAGTGTGAAGCTGTTCTCCGCGGATAGAATCATGTGTGCCTGTCTGTCCCCCATGATGAACTTGTTCGGCCACAGTCCTAAGCAACAAAACTTTGAAGCGCAGAGGGCGCCAGAAAGAGAAAAAAAAAAAAAAAGCATGATGCCCTAGACGCCACCCAAAATTAGAAGATTAGGTGGCTTTGTAGGTGCCCTCTAGCGCCCGCGTCATAGCGCCCCCACGCGTATTACCTCATCCAATGGCATTGGGAGTCTCTGCTCAGGATAATTATTTGTGCTCAGGAGTCAATTCAGTGACGATGGGTTGTTCTCATTCTCTGTGAGCAATCTTATTGTGGCATTTCCTCTGATTCTATGCTGCAAAATGACCATGTTGATTAAACACCGACGCCGTCTCCGCATTGCGGCATGGCTTCAATTGCGTGCTCTGAATGCCATCAAACCCCGCGATCCCAAAATGACGACTTTAACATTCCAACAAGAAACAAGTAAAGAGTAGAAATGCCCGCCCACGACTTCACCGAGATCCCAGTCCTCGACCTATCTCTAAGCCAAGATGAGGCAACCCTACCCCGGCTCTTGAGCAGCCTCCGCGTCGCACTGACCGACGTCGGCTTCCTCTACGTCTCCAACCACGGTGTCCCGTCATCCGTCATCGATGACCTCGTGCGAATCCTCCCCTCGCTCTTTGCGCTCTCAGACGATGCAAAGCGTGGGATCGCGCTGGAGAACTCGCCTCATTTTCTTGGCTACAGCGGAACTGGCACTGAGACGACTGCCGGTAAATCGGATCAGCGAGAGCAGGTTGAACTTGCGACGGAGCTCACTGAAGCTCCCAAGGGTTCGCCTCTATATGATGGATTGCGCGGTCCAAATCAAGTACGTTACATGGTACTGATGTCTTATACGTCCAATCGCTCATTCAGTAGTGGCCCCCCGAATTGCCCGAGCTACGACCCATTGTAGAGCGCTACATCGACGAGTTGACCAAGTTAGGCGAGCGCTTCCTCCGGCTAGTAGCCCAAGCCCTCGACCTCTCCTCCGAGACATTCTTCTCCTATCTCTCCGACCAGCATCGTCTCAAGCTGGTCCACTACCCAGCCTCCTCCGGACAAGAAACCCAAGGCGTAGGCCCTCACAAGGACTCGTCCGGATGGTGGACATTCCTCCTCCAAGCATCCCCAGAGGTAAAAGGCCTCCAAGTCCTCAACAAATCCGGCACCTGGGTCGAAGCCCCCGCGATCCCGGGGACATTCGTCGTCAACATCGGCCAAGCCTTCGAAGTGGTGACCAACGGGGTCTGCAAGGCGACAACGCACCGAGTGCTGTCCAGCTCAAGCGAGCGGTTCAGCGTGCCATTTTTCCAAGGCGTGCGCCGGAGCCTCACTCGACGCGAGGCGTTGGACTCGCTGGCCGGTCATTTTGCGAGGTTTGGATCCGGGGATGAGTCTGGGGAGGGTCGCTCGATTGACGCGCCGTTCGTCACGGGCAAGTATGACACCTGGGGTGAGACGCAGCTGAGGACAAAGGTGCGGAGTCATCGGGAGAATGGGCGCAAGTTTTATCCAGAGGTTTATGACAAGTATGTGACAGATTCAAGCTGAGGTTTGCGATACTGTTGGTGCAGGACTTGGTGGTGGCTGTGAATGAGCTTCAACTCGAGCATGAGGTTCAATCTTGCACAATTACAATGCCCTCTTTTTCTACTATGGTTATATATACTATCCCAATGGTCACTGCCGTCGTTATCAAAGATAATCCGCATGGTGGCGCAAGTGTAAGCCTTGACGGCGATCGCGAAATGTTCCGAAAACTATCCGTGTAAGTATATAAATGCTCCGAGCCGTGAGATCAGTCTCTTCAACTTCGATTTAACATCACAAGGCACAGCCATGGCCCTTGAATTACCTGTCCGAAATTCATTCGTCGCTCGCAGCGGCAACACTTACTCCTACATCCACATCCAGCCAACCTCTCGTGACACCACCCTTCTCTTATTGCACGGGTTCCCATCCACCCTCAGCGACTGGGTTCATCAAATCCGCCATTTCTCTTCCAAAGGCCATGGAATTGTGGCTCCCGATTTACTTGGCTACGGCGACAGTAGCAAACCATCCGAGGTTCAACAGTATCGTCTAAAAGCCATGGGAGACGAAGTGATCGAGCTTCTTGACCATCTGAACTTGCCCCAGGTGGTCGGCATTGGCCATGACTTTGGAGCAACCCTTCTATCGCGCTTGGCAGCCTACCATCCATCGCGATGGTCGAAACTCGTCTTTCTCGCAGTTGGGCCTCCCAGGCTGGGAACGCCATTCGACGTCGACATGATCAACCAGATGACCAAGAAAGCCCTTGGGTTTGAGCTGCTTGGGTACATTCCCTTCATCGCAGACTCAGACTCGCCTGCCATGCTGGAACATCACCCCGAAGCTGCCATGAGCTTAATGTTCTGTCGCGATCGGGAGGCCTGGGATGAATGGTTCCATCCGCTCGGCAAGATGAAGCAGTTCGTGAGCGAGGATCGCCGACTTCCCATTGGAACATGGTACACTGAAAATCTGCAGCAAGAGCATCTGAGAACTTTCGGAGTGTCTGATGGGTACAAAGGCGCGTCTCGATGGTACCGCATGTGGGTGGACAACCTCTTTGCGGCGGATGAAAAGGGATTCGACGACTTTCAGATATCTCAGTCCGTACTCTTCGTTGTCCCTGGCGAGCCTGCACAATCCATGCTCCAACAGCAGCAAATGCTAGCTTCATGGACTCCAAAGCTGCAGACTGTCAAGCTCGACTCTGGACACTGGGTGCACCTCGAGCGGCCACACGAGACCAACGCCGCCATTCAAGAGTTTCTAGATAGCGCGTAGTGAGTCCTACTCCGGACGTAACCAATCAAAAGTATCGAGGAGATCAAAGTTGAAATCAAGCTGCATTGGCACATCCCAGTCGAGTGTCTCCAAGGCTCCTCCGCCCGCAATAGGAGCATTGAGGTTATGATCCAGAACACCCTGAATAACAGCTTTGCAATCGGCACAAAGATCCGCATTAGGGGCCGGCGGCCGCACCCAGTCAAGGAACCCAATAAGCAGACTCAGCTTTTGTATAATCGCCGACCGGCTCAGCTTGGGACAGTCGATATGCGTGCCGCGAAACGTCGGTCGTAGAAGTTCTAGACAAAGGATTCCACCCCCAGGGGCAGCATAAGCCATTAACTTGTTCGTCAGCTAGATTCTGTTTACGGGGTGTATTGTCTTACCAGCCACTCAAAATCACGTCGGACTCCTGCAAACCGATCTTGATGGGTCCAAAACACCAGCGTGAGCGTCACCATCTCAAAGCTGATGACGAGCAGACGACCCTCGTCCACGTGTCCAAGGCGCAACAGTAGCCTTTCCGCAAAGAACAGGTTCTGCAAATGTTCCAGCCGAACCAGAATTCTCCCATAGATAGTCTCTATATCAGCGTCCGGCTTGTCCAGATCCTCGGGGCGGTAGACTAGACCCCAAGGAAACTGCGCGACGGTTCTCTCAGCACGGTCTTTGACCTCGCTGTTGAGGTTAGCGGATTCAGCGTAGTGGGTGTTGCAAGACGCACAGTAGGGTATCCAGAGAGGCCCTGGAGCTGTTTTCCTGCGCAATCTCAAGCAGCTCATCCTTGATAACCGCAATCTTCACCCTTGCCCTCGTAAGCGTCGCAGAGTTCAACTCGCCATTTCTATTCCATCCATCTTTATCCAACGCCTGCACCACTCGCGCTATTGTCGGCTGATCTGCAAGCAAATCCCCATCTCGGATATCCAGGGGCAGAGGAGTCGAAAAGTATCGACGACCGATGAGAGGCGGACGCCCAGTAAACGAAACCATGACCTTGTCAATGGTAAAGATACGGGCAGCTATTCGACGCTTGTTCTCGGAGCAGAGTGTCGGCACGTAGTCTGGGTTCTCGGATCCGGCGTGTATTCCCAGGAATGTCATCAACGAGACGGTCTCGCTGTGATATCGCCAACATGCCAAGCCTAACAAGTCAGTACTAATTGCAGCGCCGAGGGTTTACATACCCGCATCTCCTGTAATAAGAGATTCAATAGTCGCCCTCCGGTAACAAAGGTACAGCAACACATCGTTGGCTGTAGAAAACTCCCGCGCCAGCTCAATGCAGTATCCCAGACACGACACGATCGTCTGGGGATTCACTCCAGGAGAGCCGTCCCAGTATGTCCATATCAAACCCAGAGATTCCCAACGAATGTTCACGCCGGAAAACTGGTCCATCCAGTCTGCACCGCTCGAATGTTCATCTCGAAGAGGTCGGGCAGTATTGTTGCAGATAGCGAGTCCCATTTCCTCGAGTTTCGGGTCATCCCGAGAGGTAAGATGCTCGCCCCAGCACTCATTCAATGATTGAAGAGTCTTTCCCACAGAGGAAATGATCCAATCATCCGCGCGGCAATGCAGGCGATGAGTCAACACATCATCATTCGGACCTGGAAGATTGCGCAAGACAAAGAAGCACATCTCCCGAAGCGGCGAGGGCATCTCAATCAGACAAGCCCTCACCCTCGGGGTCCGCCTCGCGCCGGCGTCAAACTCCAGCGGAGGTCCATGGACAAGCGACAGACTATTCCGAGTCTCCTCAAACACGGCATTGTGACTGGTGAAGCCGAGATAGCCAGGAGCCGAGGGCGACGGAGTCGAGCTCGAGGTCGTGCTCGGAGGCCGAAGTCGCTGCCTCTTGGCCCTAGGCTCCGAGACGGTGTACACGCAAGTCTGGTTCCTCTTCCTGCACCGCGAACAGGTGGGCTGGTCGTGATCACACGCAACTTTGCGTGCGCGGCATGGATCGCAAGCCTGCGCGCGTCCATTCAGTCTCCGAAGCAGAGGAGCGTCGCGGTTCATGGCGCCATCCAGGCTGATGCAGGTGAATCCAAGCCGAAGGGTTGATGATAAATCTCGGTCTCGGCTTGGAGGCTCGGCCTGGATGAGTGAAAATGAAAATGGTGCTCAACTGCTCGGCTTCGGCTCCCCCCACATGGTTCAGCTCGGCTTGCAGGGGTCCATTCCTAACGCCATCAATCCTTCCGCCTATCGACTTTGCCGATTCCTCATTAGAGCCCTGTCTGATTCTCCCATCACCGCACCTTTGGCACCGCTTCACGTTGAGTCTTCACACGCGCTCAATGAGATCTTGCCAAGCTTCAATCAAAGTCTGACGATATCAATGCCTTTCCTTTCAGATGTAACCTATCATAGAGTCTCTATACCTTGGCTTAAAAAAATTACACAACCCATAAAACCTTCACCGAGTATCGAGGCAGGGAGGACTTCCATCTCCCCTCAAACTTCGCACAAAGCGGGTTATCAGAAGCATCTAATCTACACACGCACCCTTCCGAAAAAAGCAATCCTCCGTCAAAATAAGAACTCGGCATCGTGGTCCAGGAGCCACCTTTCCGAAGCGAACGTGCGTCACGCCGCAACGCAGACAATGCAGCGCTTACAAAGATGGGATCATTCGAAGGGCGCCGTGAGTCAAACGGCCACTTTTGACATGGAAAATGGCCGGGGGTCTTCAAGTACAAATAGATGCGAGGACCCCTTCTATCCCTCGAGTTTGGTCCGAGTTCAAGACAGTCAGAATTGAGTCTAAAGCATAGACGTCCAAAGCCGAGCCTTCAGCCCTTCAGCCCTACCAGCACCATGTCGCATCAACTCTCCTCCGACGCTTACAGCGTATCCAACGTCTCAGAGACAACACTCGTCGACACATCCAAGCCGTCGACAAGTACAAAGACAGGCAAGACCACATCTCGCCATATACTCATCCTCCCATCTAACATCCTCAGGCGCTCAACCCGCCCCCAAGACCAGCCTCAAGGAAAAGCTCAAGCAGAAGCTCGCAGGATCGGTAGATCCCACCAAGACGCCCGTCGATCCGAACAAGTCATGGGAAGCCCGGGCAAGTAAGTAATCACTAAACACCGATGTGGGGATGGATGGACCCAAAGACTAATACTTTCAAGTAGCCCTCCTGTAGGGTCATCAACCACGCCGTGAATTTTAAGCAGCTGACTCGACCCTTTCGGGCACGATTGGACTTTGCGATACCGGCTTACGCGTTGTATGATGAGGCTCGGAACAATATACCCCTAATAGATAATTGACTTGTATTTTGGATGCAACTACAGTTGGCAAGCTTCATGTAGTGCTTACGACGGATCAACGTCAGCTCTTCTTCGATGCCTCCGAAAGACCAAAAGTGACCGAATACTCGCCGTGAACCAATTACTCTTTTGTCCAAGAAAAGCCGGCGGCCGACTGACAATTGCCAGCTAACCATTGTAGGGCATATTCCTAACTCAGTACCTCCCCATGTTCTCGTGAAACTCCCTGACCTTCTTCTCCGCCTCGCGCACCTGGTCCCAGGAATAATATCCCCATTGTTTCGCGTCGTCCGTATAGCAGGCTTCATGCCAGAAATGAACGCGATCCTCAAAGTATTGCTTCGCGATGTGGTAGACCTGCCGGATGTAGGGCTCGGCGTGGCGTGTAGTTCGTCCACTAACCTTGGAGCTGAAGCGAAGAAAGCAGTCGCAGCAGATGGGATGACTAGGCAGTTTCGGCACCTCCCCGACCATGAAACAGTAAAAGTATCTTGTGTCGTCAAAGGGTTTAGCTTCGTCGTCGTCGGGATGGCGATTATCCGGCATGATCAAAACCCTGCCATCAGGACTGCATGCATTGGGGTCCTTGATGTCTCTAAACTCTTCCCATAGTCGTTCAAGGAACTCTTCGTAAAGGTCTTTGTTCAATTCTGAAGCCTCGAGTGGCGGGTATATATCGAATCCGCAATCGACGCCCATGGCTGAGATGTGCCGACTCTTTATCCGGCGATCGATGTTGTGGATGTGGCTGCTGAGACTGTAGAGGTGACTTGATGAAGAGTTCGGCGAACTTTACGAAATAATAAACGCTTCTATGTTATATGAACCACGAGAAGGCCTGGGGCCGTAAATATTATTGACGATGAATCATGGAGACTCTTCGGCGTGCAGAATGATAGGCCTCCCGCAGCTACGCGACGACGATATGACGTCTCTTTCATCCAACCACCATCAACACCATCCAAATATAATCTACAGTCTCTTACTAACACCCAATCCTTTCTAATTGATCATTACAATGATAGAAACGAAATGAGCGTTATCCCATCAATTGAGACGCGTTTGTGGAGTGTCGACTATTGCCGTAGGGTAGCCCCGAGATTGATGAGAACGTGAAACTACCAAAAATACCTGGGACTGGTCTTGACATGTTAAAATATTATCGTACTAGGAGGATAGTATTCTTACAATCTGTTCTCAATCCCAGGTCTTTTACCCGATGTGCTGTCGCTATTGTTCCAGCATCATAGCGTAAGCACCACCTTGCCTCGACGATCCATCCTCCCACTGGCCTCTTCGTACGCTGCCCTCGCCTCAGGAAGAGGAAACTCATAAGCTAAAAAAGGCCTGACAAGTCCAAGCTCCAATGCCCGCGTAAGCTTTCTTAATTGCTCCCCAGATGGCTCAACTATGAAGAAGATGGCATTGACATGCTCTTTTCCCGCAGGCGGAGCCTTGGCAAACCCGAAGCTGCTTGAATCCACAGAAATGAGACTCCCCCGGTCGGTCACAAGAGCCCAAGACTGCTTCAAAGCGTGGCTGCCAACAGTGTCGATGATAATGTCAAAGGAACGTGTGGTGTTAATTAATTCAGTATACTCGACAACCTCGTTGGCTCCAAGCGATCGCAAAAACTCGCCGTTGCGCTCCGCGGAACTCGACGCAGCGACGACGTGCAAGCCTGCCTGAGTGCCGAGCTGGACTATATACGAACCCACCGCTCCAGATGCTCCAGTCACGAGCAAAGTGCGTCCTGTCCCTTGCTTGTTGACGTCGTCAAAGTTGGGTTCCGGCAGGCTTGCTTTGTCAAACAAAGCCTGCCACGCTGTCAACGCGCTTAGCGGAACCGCAACGCTCTCAGCCCAGGACAGATTCTTGGGCTTCAAAGCCAGCTCATGCTCTTCTGCCATTGCATACTCGGCCCAGGTCGATCCCCGAGTCGTGCTGACCATGGCGTACACCTCATCGCCAGGCTTGAATCTGCTTGGTTCGTTGGGGTTTTCCGAGTCATGGACCCGTTCGACGACGCCGGAAAAATCGTAGCCGGGGATCCGATATTCATGATGGTACGACTCGGGCCAGGTCAATTCGTCGCGGGTCACTGTGGTAGCATGAACGCGAACGAGGACCTGTCCAGGCTTCAACTCTGGAATAGGAACATCCTTCTCCAGAGAAAGCGCAGATGGAGGTGCTGGCTTGCTCGCAGAGTAGGGCTCGTGACCCTTTGACGACTGGATGCGAATGGCCTGCATTTGACGAGTCGATCATCCGATGACGTTTGATGCATCTGATAAGATAAAAATCTTGGATGAGCGATTTTCTCGCCCCATCTTTAGCTTTCATCCGCCACCCTCTGGACCAATGGACGCAGCTCTGGCTGACACCGTTCAAAGTTGGCGTTGGGGCTATTGTTTAACAAAAATCAAGGGTCCCACGAGTTCGAAGCCGGTCCCGGAATTGAATCAACAAAGGATCAACCCCCACATGGCAAACTGCAGATGGGTGGAGGAGGACATCCCACGGCCTCGGTCATGGTTTTGCTTTCGGGGCCTTGGCGGTCCGAGATGGGATGAACAAGCTGAGAACTAGCTGTCTTTGTTTCTGTTCACGACTCTTAACGGTCAAGGTGAGTAGTGTCCAGGCGACTTCCCTGCTGATAAACCCAGAGACACCATGAGACTTATCGATTATGCAGCCCACTAATAACACACTGTCTCGGCACTGACGGTTGCACCTCGCTGCCCTTTGCGACACCTTCCTCGGCAGCTCCCCGCGCCTGCCTCCACACCACCACGCCTTCCAGACGGTGATAGGCACGTGTGATAACCTCTACCCACCCTCAAGTGGTTCTCTTGCAGGAGCTAGTTCAGGCCGCAGCCGGAGGAAGGACCAAACATACGATGGTATTTAAGTAGTCAAGCCTCGGCTGCTCGAGTTGCAGGAACCGTGCCGGCTTCAACCACTGCAAGGCCACCATGTCGTCCTCGCTCTTCATCAATGGCAAGATCCTGTCCAGGGCCGAGGCCGGCCTCGCCGACCAGCCCACGTTTGCGGAGAGCATGTTTGTGAAAGACGGCATCATCCAGGCAGTCGGGACGAACGATGAGCTCTCGGCACAGTTCAAGGGCGACGACGTGGTGACGCAGGACCTGGCTGGACGAACCGTCCTCCCCGGCTTCATCGACGGCCACATGCATCTGCTGTTGCTCGGACAGTCGCTGCGCAAAGTTGGTCTGGAGCACTGCAAGAACCTCGACGATATCCTGGACACCCTGCGAACCTATGCCAAGGCAAACCCCGATGTGCCCCGGATCATGGCCAAGGGCTGGATGCACTCGATGACTCCGGGCGGCGTCACGGCCAAGCTGCTTGATGAGATTGATTCTCGGCCCATCTACGTCGACACAAAGGACATGCACTCGACGTGGTGTAACTCGGCGGGGTTGGACGAGATGAAGGTGGCCGATATGCCTGATCCTCCAGGCGGCATCATCGAGCGAGACGAACAGGGCCGTCCGTCGGGAGTCTTGAGCGAAGGCTCCGTCCTATCTATTGTGTGGCCACGACACGCCGAGCTTGCGACGATGGAGGAGCGTATCCAGTGCATGCTGGCAGCATTTGACGCTTATAATGCTTCTGGGTACACAGGTATAATTGAGATGGCCATGGACGAGTACGCCTGGGATGCTCTTGTAGAGCTCAAGACGCGCCACCCCGATATTGCCATGCGTATTGTCGCGTACTGGATCATCAAGCCTGCCGACACGGAAGCTGAGCGATCCCGCCAAGTCTCGCGGGCAATTGAGCTGCACGGCAAGTACAACAAGGAGACGTCGCCAGACCTGCGAATCGCCGGCATCAAAATCATCTGCGATGGAATCATCGATGCTTGCACGGCATATCTCTCAGAGCCGTATGCCACCGCGCCATCACCGCCGCCGATCTGGACGAGGGAACATCTCGACCCTGTTGTGAAGCAGGCTGCTGACGCTAATCTTCAAATCGCTCTCCACGCTATTGGAGACGCTGCTATTACCATGGCGGTAGATCTTCTCGAAAAGTACGGCAAGCCCGGTGGTCGACACCGGATCGAGCACCTAGAGGTGGCATCACCAGAGGATGCGAAGCGATTGGGTGAACTGGGCTTGACGGCATCAATCCAACCCGTCCACTCGGATCCCGCCATCGTCCGCGCCTGGCCCCGTTTGATCGGAGATCGATGCGGCAGGGCCTTTGCGTATCGAGAATTCGCCGACTCTGGAGCGTTGCTGGCGTTGGGAAGCGACAGTCCAACGGCTCCGTGGAACCCACTCCACAACGTTTATGTCGCAGCAACTCGACGATCAGCGAGGGAACCCGAGTGTGAGGAGGTATTCAACGAGCATTTTCGCCTGGGTGTTTGCGAGGCCGTGGTTGCTGGCTCAATTGGCGCGGCAAAGAGTGTTTTCCAGGACGATCGGGTAGGAAGCCTTGGTGTTGGCAAGGTGGCAGATATTATCGTGGTGGATATGGAGTGGGATGCCAAGAGCTTGTTGAAGTCAGACATTAAAGAGACGTGGTTTGCTGGCAAGAAGGTCTGGAGTTCGGATGCTTGAGAAGACGGGATGTGGTTTGATAGACGTGGGCTGTGAGTTGAGGGAGGTGTTTGGGGCTGGGGGAGTCTACGATGTCAAAAGCATAACCTCTAATGAAACAATATCTTCAAAGTGATCTATGTGACAGGCTGTTCTCTCAAGCGCCTTTGTTATCCAGGATCATACGAGACTTATGCCTTGGCGTCCACCATGAGGTCATGTCGAGTCCTACTATGTATCAAGTCTATCGTTGAGGCCTAGAAACAACCGAGCCCTGCGTCCGATGATAGGTAGATAGTTTGATATGGTCCAAAGCTGACGCCTATCTCGTCTTCGCACCTTGTTCTGAACTCCGGAGTCACGCGTCTCTGTACCAAAACACTGGCACACGTTAGTTTCCCGCGGAAAACACCCCTGCAAAGACACCACCCAGCATTGCCACACCCAGATAGCACGATACCAACTCCCCCGCTATCTCTTATCCCCGGTCTTATCCAGAGCTAGCGGTTATCTGGACAAGCTGCTATCAGTTCTCCACCGGTATCCTAGCGCTACCCCGGATTTCTGGGGTTGAGCATGAATCGTTGGCCCCCTCATCCGGTCTGTCGAGCACAAAAGGGCGGCTCGTCGCCGTCTTGTACCGACGAGATGGGCAGGCGACTCGACCTCTCTCACCACTCTTTGATACATCAATTGCTTTGACACTTCATCATGGCTGACCCTAAAGCCCAAGACATTGAAGTAGAGAAGAAACCGCCCGTCGACAACGACGATGTCGAGGCGGATATCAAGACCGGCAGCATCTCTGACCTAGACGAAGCAGAAATCTTTCTCCAGCAGCATGGCATCGCTCACTCACGCCTCGACGAGCTCATGTCCGATGAAGCCGCCCTCAAGAAGCTGCGAAGAAAAGTCGACTGGACACTGATGCCTCTCCTCTGCGGAACATATCTGCTCCAGTACGTCGACAAGCAAGCCCTCGGATACTCTGCCGTCTTCGACCTGTTCAGCTCGACAGGCATGAACAGCGACCAGTACAGCTGGATGGCCTCCATCTTCTACTTTGCCTACCTGGCCGCAGAGTGGCCCGCCTCGTACCTCGCTCAGCGCCTCCCGACCGGAACCGTCGTCAGCACCTGTGTCATAATCTGGGGTGCCATCCTCTGCCTCACCGCCGCCTGCAAGGACTTTGCCGGCCTTGCAGTGTGCCGCTTCCTCTTGGGGACATTTGAGGCCGTCATCACGCCTGCCTTCATGCTCATCGTCTCGCAGTGGTTCCGCCGCGAGACGCAGCCCGCCCGCGCAGGCCTCTTCTACTGCTTCAACGGCTTCGGCAGCATGTTTGGCGGCATCCTCTTCTACGGCGTCGGCCAGGCCAAGGGCTGGGACGTCTGGCGGATTATCTACGTCCTCTGCGGCGGTCTGACCGTCTGCTGGGGAGTCCTACTCTTCTTCTTCCTCCCCAACAACATCCTGACCGCGGAGCGATATACAGTTGAAGAACGCGCCATGCTCATCGCCCAGAGCGCGCGGAACCGCACGGGCGTGTTCAACCGCAAGATCAAGTGGAACCAGATCAGGGAGGTGTTTTGCGACGCGCAGATCTGGCTGCTGTTCTTCTTTACACTGCTCAACGAGACGGTCAACGGCGGGATTGCAAACTTTTCCAAGCTCATTGTCAAGGGGTTTACCAAGGATGCTCTTCTGACGACTGCGTATGGTATTCCCTATGGTGCCTGCACTGCGTTCTTCATGTTCACTGGGCCGTATGTTGCTTCCAAGTTTAAGAATGTGCGGACGATTGTCATGGTTGTTTGGCTTCTGCCTACTCTGGTAGCTGTCTGTCTGTTCTGGAAACTTCCTCGGACAAACAAGGGCGGTCTTCTCGCGGGCTACTACATTGTAAGAGATCATACTCGTTTATTAGAGTACAATTGCTAACATGACCAGTGCGCATCCTTCATCGGCGGCCTCATCGTAGCCTTGCAAATGCCCGCATCCAACGTTGGAGGCTACACCAAGCGAACAACCGCCACAGCCTTTGTCTTTCTGGCCTACTGTATCGGCAACATTGTTGGTCCCCACGGGTTCCTTGGGTCTGAGGCTCCCATCTACCAGACCGGCTGCAAGCTGATTATTGGATGCACCGCCGGCCAAGCTTGCATTGCTCTTGTTCTACGATTTGTGCTTATCCGACGGAATAGGCTTCGGGATGCTCAAGGGCCTGTTGTAGATGATGAGAATGCAGCGCTGCAGGATCTAACGGATTTTGAGAACCCCAACTTCCGATACTCGTACTAGATCCAACAGGTTATTAGCTAGCAATTGATTACTTTACCAATGGCCTCTTCCTTTCTGTAATGGCGGATGCTTTTCCGTGTGCTTGGCTCGTGAGATCAAACCCCTGATCGGCAACGGCTTCGGCAACGCTTACTCAAAACCTGGGGAAAACCACACCCAGGAAACATTTACGTAACAGAATGATGACTGCGGGTTAGTTGATTCCGGGGTACAGGAGCCAGTGCTTATGCGCAAGGATGGAGCGGACTGTGTTCGAACCAACACGGGCCGGGTCTAGGGACACAGCCTGGAGAAAATAGGATTGGTTCTCTTGACAATGGCCCAATAAACTTATTATAAAAATTCGTTCAACCTCTGAGTCCTATATGGTTCAAATTTGTGTGTATGATGGCAGTTCAGGCTTAAGATGTAGGTAGCCCAGTTCTACCACGATGCCGTTCCGATTTGACTTGCCATTGCAGCTCCTTATCTCATTTGTACCATCCTCCCTCAATCCTCCCACTTGGACGAAACCCTCCACCAAAATTCACACTGCTCCTCCCCCCAATTATACTCAACCACCTTTGCCGCAACCCCCGTCC
>JABFFE010002067.1:0-10281 GCA_013623625.1 Fusarium setosum
ATTAGGTTTATTATAATACTATAGATATAAAAGAATATAGTATTCTTTATTAGAGTAAAGGCAAGCTGCGGCAGCCGCGCATTCCAGAAAGCTTCAATTCGTTTCCAATTCTATGTCTGGTCCTCACATTGTCGATGCTCTGAATAGTAGTGCCTATCCGGCGAAGGCAGCGTCTGAGCTTCCAGTTGGACTGGGAGAAGTGGTATGAATAGCACTCTGCCAAGATGTGACAAGAGAGGCCGTTAAATACGTCAAGAATGAACGACAGATCCGCTTCGACAGTACCGTAGATGAATGTTGCCTTGGAAGGAAGAATGCACTCCTGGACAGTGCTAGAATTAGAACAAGGAGGCGCAAAGGGAAGCGCGGCTTACCCAGATTCTAGTCCACCATGGGCTTTCAAAGAAGGGCGTCAATGCATTGATTATGACCTCGCAGTACTCACTGTAAGACATGGGATACGCAACTGACTCGTCTGTCATGTCTGCGAACAGTGGATGCTCGGAGAGATGTCCCTGGCTGAGCAGCCTCAGGTTGGCGAACGCGTGACAGATGTGTCGATCGTCCCTGGGTCAACTTGCTCTTGTAGAGTTGAGTAAAAGTAAAACCATATATATATAAGACTTAAGATTACTTTAGTCTAAAAGTTTATTACTTATTTAAAAATATTATAGTAAGAGATTAGCTATAGTGTTATTTTACTATTAGTTTAGTTTAAGTATATAGCTAACTTAAGTAGAAGTCGTGGTATTTAAAGTGGGTCTTAATAATTATACTTATCTCATACGTAATTAATAATTAAAACAATCTCTACTTAAGGTCTAGTATAGTAAGACCATTAGAGTCCTCCTTATTCTTTAACATCTAGCTCCCCCAGGCTTTTCCTAGATATTATCTTCTCTATGAAAACTCGTCACCGAGTTTCTGTCTCTTGCCTATAGATGTAATGCATTGATCCCCGCCTTCTTCTTTGCATCTGCTCCAATTCATCTCCTGCTTTATCCGTCGTCTTTCGTAAAGTGTCATCACCTCAGTCCGTTTGCATTCCATATCCTTGGTCGTCACCATGGCACGCTGGAGTGACTGCACTTCGGCCTTTGTCGATCTGAGATCTGATCCCTTGTCAATGAATGCTCCAAAAGCATTCAACATGGCCAGCTGTTCTTGATGGGTAGGTTTTATTCCATGTTCAGACGAGAGAAACGCCGTTTGGTCTCGTAACCACAAAACCCATGCGCTGACTGTCTCCCCATCATTGCTTGGACTAGGGACCAACACATTTGGGTCACAACCCACCGAAAGGAGCAAAGTGACCATTTCATTCAAAGTGCGTTTGCTTTCACTCGGCGTTGTGATGTCGGCCAAGGAAGGGTTGATACCAAGCAATGATTTAGGTGCAATCGCGTGATAGAGCAGCGGCAGACATTGACAAAGTGGATCTTCGCCTGAAGCCATGGAACGAAGGCTTGGATGACTCCTGATGTAGTTGATCGCACCGGCTTCGATCCCAATGATGAGTGTGGCGTGAGAAAAGGTATCGTCGCGTCCGTGAGAATGTGCCTCTGAAAGTTCCACGAGCTTCAAGCTATAGGAATCAAACGAGAAATCATCAACTGAACCCAATCTGTCCAACAAAGGGGCCATTCTCCAGAAGATGTTTTGTTTCATATGGAGGCCGTTTTGGTCCGCCTCAATACCCCAACTGATCCCGTCTCGAAGACATGTGACGACTTGGTGAAGTTCTTCCGGACATCGGAGGCGTTGGCTCTGCGTCGCGAGATACAAATGACCTAGTGACCTGACTGCGGCAACGTCGAACTGTACGGTCGCTGTCTTGAGACAGCCGAGTTGCCAGGCTTCTTCAGTATTCAGAAAGTCATAAACCGTCCGATGCATGAGGATAACCGTTGCATCAGCCCAAGGGTCGTGCGTCGTGTCATCACACACAGCGCTCACCGCCCCCGATTCTTCATTAGGCCACTCGGCCGCACCACAGAAACAGAATCCGTCGCTGTGGCCAGTTGAGCCCCTAGAATTCAGCTCCAAGAGCCCACCGCACCGGCTTCTGAGTCGTCCGTCGAGTTCTATGCAAGCATCTTTTCTCTCAGATTCATCGAGGTACCGGATAGGAATTGACCCACAGTCCAAGTACTCGGTAATGAAGGCAACCTCGAGAGCATACAAGCGGTCTAGTTCGAAGCGGCCTTTTGCTTGGGTATTCCTGGCCAAGAAGCAGAGACGTAGAAGTCTGGCAGCCTGTTCAGCATGGCGCTTATCAATTCTTTCGAGCATGTGAGCAAACATGTCCTTCAATTCGTCTGGCAACTCCTTCACCCGTTTTTGGAGCTCGCCAATCCGATCGTAGTCGTTTAATCCTGCTATAAGAGAGCGGCATGCCAAGACGACCCATAGAAAGACTCCCGAGGCCTTGTTGACAATATCATCCATTATTTTCTTGGATGGTCTCTTGTTGCTTCTAAGATGTCTTTGCATAAATGTGTTTTCACCAATGACCTGTTGAACGTAGGTGGCAATATCCCCTCGCGTCAAGTCTTGTAGCTTCATTCGTGGTAGGCCCTTGAAAGCTGCGTGGCAGTCCGGCTCAGGCCTACTTGAGACGACAATTTTGATTCGCGGGTTAATTGCCAGACGGAGAATGAAGTTGAGTCCGCTCTGGAAGTCACCCACGTACTCATCCATACCGTCAATGAATAGGCAAAATGGAGGCAACTCCTGGTAGCTTGAGATAACTTCGACAGCATACTTGATCTCGGCAGCTGACGGCGGAGAGATGCTCTCTTTGCCCTCATTGACCTCCCTCCAAAGATTAGGAAGAGCCTTGGGGAGTAGAGCCGGAAATCGAGAGAATATTTTGTACAGCAAAGCCTTTGAGAGACCCTCCTGTGTATTTTGGTCTGGAGTGCCCAGGTAGTAAAAGAAGAAGTCGGCCACGGTGCAGTCCCGAGAGCCAGCCCATGTTGACAACAGTTCCAAGGTTCGAGGAGAGGAGGAAATGTACTTCATGAGAGTCGATTTGCCACTGCCCGCTTTGCCGGATATCCAGTAGATACCCGATTCGTACCCAAGCCAATCCGGGAAATTGTCCCAGTCCGCCATTTTGCCCCGCCCTTCGGACTTTTTAGGCCACTCAAGCGCCCATTGGAATGTATTCCGATGCGCAGCACTGATGATGCCTTTTCGGTCGTCCATTTTCCTGAACCAGATGGTTTTGAGTATCCGAGCCTGACACCTGGAGTCAATCAGTTCCTGGGCGGGTGCAGCGATGGCTCCGTAATGTCCAGATGAGGCCTCCAGGACAATCTGGAGTTTTGAAAGATCGTGAATTTGTTCGAGGTCTTTTGTATTGCCAAGTTCTGCGATCCGAACGTGGGTAGTTGCTGTGGGCGGGACGATCTCTCTGAGTTTGGTCGTAAAGTGTGCCAGGTCTGAGACAAGATCGCTAAATTTGTCCCTGTCTTGGATGACCCAGCGGGCTTTAGCGAACGAGGAGGCGGATTTATTCAAACTTCCGACGCGAATATTCAGGTCTCTGAACTGTGCCATGAATCTCTCCATGCTTGGTCCACTCATTGTCGGAGCATCCTCCCGGATATTGATGAGACTACCAGTATCCGAGGCCGCACCGAAAGAGTCTGTGACTCCATAGCGTTCCTTCAGCCGGGAAGCAGTGTCTAGGAGCTCGCGAATGCAGGAAAGTATGCTTGCAACGGATTGCCGAATGTCCTTGTTATTCAATCGATCGTCATCGAACTCGTTACGGCGATAGTAGAGCAGCCTGACCTGCTCTGCCCATTGGAGCAGGAGAAATCTCTCGATATCGAGCTTGGTGAGAAGAATGACAAAGTCTCGACCAAAGTCTCGGCGGGCGGTGAAGAGGACAAAAAGATCGATAGCGTCTTTGAAGACACCTACAAGGGCAACAGCGCCTATGGCAAGACCAGCAGGCTCCATTCTAATTTGTGTGAGAGTTTCGCTGACGGGTGTGTGTCTTGAGTCTCCAAGAGTGATGGCTATGAATGACACCAAAAGACCACCGAAAAATTGAACATGACTAGGCTTCGAGGGTGCCTTAGGCCATGGATGGCGACGCAGAGCAGGTGCGGCTGAATGTCTGTTGCCCGCCCGCAGCCCAAACAGGGCCTCCTTGTCCCTTTGGGCAGCAAGAATTCCCGGAGCCTTGCCGTTGTGATTTGTCCCCTTGGAAGACATGGTCTTGCCCATCTTGGTTACCAGGAACGGGACCAACAAAGCTGAACCTATCTGCTACTGGTAGGTGATAGATTGGTAGATGGGAGGCCTCATATGCACCACGCTACGCATGGCAGGTAGATGGTCCACAAGAACTATCCTCAGCCAGTAATATAGGCATGCTGCACACCTATAAGTAAGAGAGCGATATAAAAGGTTAGCATAGTGTGACGATCGTGTATTTCCCAAGGGATAAACCTAGCTATGCTAGGTTTATATTAGCAGGGGATTAGGCGCGTAGTCTTAAACGTGGTATAAGTCACGTCTAGTAATATGCTCAAAGGTATTAAGTATAACCAAGTTGTATTAATAGCTGAAGTAGCTTATATATAAGAAAGTGCTAATGAGCGTGTTTATATACTAGTCTAGTTTTATAGTCGAATAGAGTCGAATAGACTTCGTTTGACTTGCATATCGAGTGAAGTCGAATAGACTCTGTTCGACTTGTATGTCCTTGTTAGGCCTTATTGGTCAGGACGGATGGATCCCTTCCTGGGTTCTGCCGTGTCTGACCGCTTTGTCATGACATGGTCGTGACACTAAAAAAGGTCTAAGTAATAGTAGATAGTAATAAAAGAAACACACTATAGTAAGTCGCAGACTTTGATATACTAATATATATCCCACTTCTCTTATAACTAAAACCTATTTAAATCAAAGCATATGAAAGGATAAAGCCGGCCGAGGCTCCATTAACCTGTGTTTCACAATTTCCGGGATAAGGCGGTCGATTATACGGTCCGGAATCAGACACAGCAACACGCCACACAATAGGGACAGTGGACCTATTCCGACTGAAATGGCCCACTCTGGGCCGCTGAGATGCGCAACATTGAACGCGACACCACCCACGAGCATGATAAGCACTTGTCCACCAACTAGGAGAAAACCAACAAGAAAGAAGGACGTGTTCCGTAGGACACCTTCGAAGACGTTGAACCGGTTATCGAGGCGTCGACTGTTGAGAATATTGAAAATCTGTAACCATACAAACGCGTTGAAAACAAACGTGTTGCGCCGTGTTTTGGCATCAGCCATGTTGGTCTTTTCCGCGTAGCCAGGAAATCTGAACCACGCAAAGAGCATCACAAGTATGATGAATAGTTGGTAGATGACCTGGCCTATAATCATCCTGATCATATGAACCGTGATAATCGGTTCAACCATCGGGCTGGGCTGTCGATCCAGGATCGTTTTGGTTGGCCGACCCGAAATCAAGGCGAGGACTGCGAGATCCGTCATGAGACCAATCCAGAGGAGCTGGGCAGCATTGAAAACCGGGCTGTCGCTAGCATTTTTCGCCGAGGCTGAGACGAAGGTGGTGGCTGCAGTGATGGCAATTGCGGCTAGTTTGTACTGGAGCAGCTTCCCGATGCTGTCTTTGACGGTGCGGCCCCAAGTTATAGACTTGACGATAGAGACAAAGCTATCATCCATTAGAATCACGTCGGCAGCTTGCTTCGCCGCCTCGCTACCAGTGATACCTTTCGCGAATCCGACGTGGGCCCTTCTGAGGGCGGGCCGGTCGTCGACACCGCCTCCAGTGACAGCCACCGTTTCACTAAGTTCCTCGAGCCTCTTCACGATGATACGCTTATCTTCGGGGCTTGCACGGGCCAGGACCGCTATGCGAGGTAATACCTGTAATTGCTGCTGAGCTGTCATGGCGCGAAAGATGCGCCCTTCTAGCGCTATAGCACTGCCCATGAGCATGTCAACCTCTTTGGCAATGGCAACGGCTGTGCCGAGGTGGTCATTTGTGACCATTCGTACCGTGATGCCAGCTCGGCGACAATCCTTGACCGCCTCAATAACATTGTGTCGGAGTGGATCCTGGATGCCAAGAATAGCGACCAGAGTCAAATCCCCGCCTCCCGTCTCGAGATCGTCGGCAGAAGGGTAGTAGCTGTAGTCACGATAGCAGAGACCGATAGGACGAAGGCATTGTGAGCCGTACGAAGCAACCCTGAGCTCAAGGAGCTCGCGGTCCCTGTCTGTGAGATCGACTGTGGATATCTCTCCGTCGACGGGGTTCGTGTTCGCTATAACTTTGGCACACTGACTGAGGAGTATCTCGGCGGCGCCTTTAACGTAAACCCGAAATACTCCGTGAAGCAACATGACTGTCGTCGCCATGAACTTGTTACCGGCTTTGAATGGATGAAGCTGTACGACAGACGCGTTGCACCTCTCCTCGTGGACGGGCCTCGAGCCTAGGTAATCCCGACTAAACGTCAACAAGGTGGATTCGATCTTCGAACCAACAAAACTGCGCTCGCCTTCGTTCTCGCTCTCAAAGGCAGTCGAGTTGACGACTATGGACTGGACCAACAAGTCCTTTTCCCATGAGCTCAGACTCGAAGCAAGCCTGATGAAAGGAATGCTAGCCATTGCTACCGTGTCCTCGTCGATACCATCCGCTGAATCGAGCGTGCGGATCTCGTCGTCTGGTGGGATGGCCAAGTTGGCATCGCGAAACTGCTTCGACCTTCCGATAGTAGCAGCCACGACCCGCATCCTACCCTGGGTCAAGACACCTGTCTTGCTTGTGCAAATGGTGGTGATTTGAGCCACGGCTTCGCAGGCTTTACCGCTGCGAACCAAGTTGTGATCCTGTAGCATCTTCTTCATCGCAAACGCCGTGACCATGAAGCCGAAATTTGAGAGAAATGGCGGAGCCGCCACCACACTCAGGGCGAGGCTCATGACGAAGAGCCCGAGGTAGTTACGACCCTTTTCCTCAGGCGTTAAGGTGCTAGAGGGTAGAGTGGCCAGGAATTTGATGGTGGAAGTAATGAAGAAGAGGAGGACGACGGAAAAGCCGAGCCTCCGCAAGGTAGAGGTGCCCAAGCCCTCAAGCCTTTGCACCTGAGAGCCAAATTCATGCTGCGTACTCAGAGCCATAGATATGAGACCGTCGAAAGAGTTGATCCCGACGGCTGTGGCGATAAAAGAGCCGCTTCCTTCTATGACAAGACTTCCGGATATAACGAATGGATCCATGGTGCGGAGACTCCGCGGATGAACTCTTACTCCGTTGACAGCATCATCGAGGACCGTAAAGGTTTGGTCTCCAGGAATCTTTGTAATTATGTCGCTCTCTCCAGTCAAGGCAGACTCGTCGCACGTGAGATCGTAGCCGTCAATCAGGATGCCGTCGGCGGGGATGATATCCCCAGCAGAGATGTAAACCACGTCGCCAACCAAGATGTCAGAGGCAGAAATCGCTCTCATCCGTCCCGATCTCATGACATTGGCAGGACGAAAACTGCGCGTGTCGTCCAGGCGATGAAAATGCCGCTTTGTCTTCCCTAACTCAAGGATTAGATGATTAATCGTTCTTTATTGTGTTCCAGCGAAGAACATACGTTGGTATCCCGTCTCTATAGCAATGATAAGGGCAATGCAGACTAGAATGGCGAGCCCTTCAGCCCACTCCACTCCGGAGCCGTCGCTCCCGCGTGGTGGTGGTTTGACGGACCGATCGATACACGCCCCACGCGAGCGAGGCGATGGTAGCAAAGGTCAGAAGGATGAAGATCCATCCGCTGCAGTAAGCATCCCTCGCCAACCAAATTATCGGCTTCACTTTCCGTTCCGGGAGCCGATTGGTCTGAAAGACTCGTTTCCGGTCGGTGAAGGCGTGATCTGTTCCGCCCGTTTTGCTTCCCTCCAGCCTATACGCGTACGGAGGCGGGTCTTCAGGCTCGGGGGCCTTCTCGCCCAATTCGCCGTACCTTGGGATACCCCTAGTGGCGGCATCCTCGAAAGAGACAAAACCATCCAAAACCGTCTCGTCTATGCTTAGGCCAGCCTTCCTATCGGTTCTCAGGCCAATTTCCAGGCCGAGAAGGCCTCCCAGGGCATAGAAGGCGCTGTGGCTTTTGGGGCAGAGTAACTTTCCTAGCTGGCCTGGCGAGAAAGCGAACGGGTTGTCCTGAACCAGGAACCTCTCCTCAGTATCCAAGTCCGGAGTGAGGGCATTCTGCAGGTCAAGATCAAATGTCCCATCAAATTGCGAAGTATAACTTGTGTCGGGATTCTCCGGGCTTCGTGGTGTCGAATTTCCCTCAGAGCGAACTGTGTTTGGCACCACCAGCGCTTCAGAATTGACGGGTGCTGATTCTCCCTCGCGAGCGAAGCTAACCGGGGATGTCTCCTCACGATCGGCATCAACAAGTGCCGACTCCTCTTCGGTGACAGCACTGTTGGAACCTTCCGTTGTGGTGCTCGCAAAGTCAGAGCCCCTAGAGCTGAGACGGTCCGAGTCGTTGAAACTCACTTGGTCTAGAGTGTCCGGATCAACAGTGACAACTTCAAAGCCGTGGAACGTCTCCTGGTTTATGGTGCACAGCTCTCTCGCAGCCGCGACGTCCGACTCTTGGATGTGGATGGTGCTGGGATCCGTGAAGCAGGCCATGATGGACAAGCCATTCTGCGGTGTCAACTCGACCGAAGGAAAATCTGACTCGTTGGCCTCGGCCCCCTCGTGGCGTAGACCCAAGATATGGCCGATCTCATGGCGGAAGATGTTGGCCATGTGCCGGCGATATTCACTCCGAAAGGAGAAGGTGAATATGTACAGGATACGGGTCTCGGAGTCGGGGAAGAAGGAGTCGGCGAAGTACCCGCTCGTGCGGCGGTAGTACTTGAGACCAGCCGGAAGCGCACACCGACATCTCTGTCGTTCCAATCCTCTGCGGCCTCGACCAGGGCCCGCTGCGCGAATTTGGCATAGGCTTTGGTTGGGAAGCTGTCCTCGATGATAGTGTACGTGATGACCGATCTGGGCTTCCATCGGGGGAGGAGCCGGGGTCCATTTTGCCGGGTGATATGCCCCGCGCGAGCCGAGTGTATATACCCGGCCCTTCCGTGCTCCGTCACGCAGTGAAAGCTCCTGGTTTCTAATTCATTACTGGGGTTTGTTAGACCTGCTGATTCCCCGGCGGTCTCTTCCGACACCGGCCTGGGCTCCGCGCATGCCTCAATCGGCTGCAGTGCATTCCCGCCGGCAGCTGGACTGCCATCTGTGGGTGATTCATCCGAGGCAACGCCTCTGATATCAGGGTTGGCATCATGGGAATTGCCGTGCATGGTGGAGCCTTCCCACCGCACCGAGAGAGGCAATGATCTTTAAGCTTCAGCGTGGCGAATGCGGCGGAATGAGGGAAAGCCAGCCTGAAAATTGGCCCGAGATGATGTTAGGGTATGAGCACCTGGTTGAGCACCTCAGGTTGCAGAGGGACAACTTGACAAGGCAAGCAAAGGAAGCATCAGCAGAGGCTGAACGAGGCCGGGTAAAAGTTGATCCTCTTCGTGGTGCATGAAGGCGTCCAGTCGCCGTCGTCGGTCGTGGTTCGCGCACCACGGACAGTCTTGGTCATTAACTAAGAGCAGCATTAACAACAAGCCACTTGATCAAGCTATTTAAAGGATAAAATGTGACCAGAAATGGATTTTACAAGAAGACAGCTCGCAGAATATACTCAAGATTTGTTTTCACTCATCTCTTTTAGGTATTTCATTGGGGTTCAAAATGTCGTTGCGATCAGTGGTTGAACAGCTCCAAGGCGCCGTCTTGTTTTCGCATCGCCTTTCCGCGCGCATGTGTTCGACAAGGTCTTCTTCGTTTTTGAACGAGGCCAAACATCTAGTGCAGCGGTATGTTGGTCTTTGGTGACGCCTATAAATATGCTCTCTTTAATTGGGCGTTTTAGCCAGGAAGATTCGACAGAAACTATGGCGTGTAGAAAGAGGACTCACTTGACTCTGTGCACAGATTGCCACCCTGGCCCATGGCATGACTTGTGTAAGTTCTCACTGTTTGGATACCTCTTGTAAAACGGACATGCAAGTTTCTTGAGACGCTTATCGACCTGGGCCCCCGATGTGGTCTCCTTCCGTTTCCTTTTTTCATCATCGCCACCGTCTCCTCGTTTGGGGATATCATCATCGTCATCATCCAGCGGGCGCTTTCGGCTAGTCAGTGAGCCACTGCCAGGGGGGGGGGGG
>JABFFE010002068.1:0-13996 GCA_013623625.1 Fusarium setosum
GGGCTCCCCTCATCCTCATATCTCTTCCCTCCCACGGACCAGGGGGGGCGAGAACCAAGCGCGCACACCGTCCCCTCCGCAAGGGACGTGGCACTCAGCCCTCTCAGGCCCTCCCCATGAAACGAAACAAAAAAGCACGTTAATAACAGGACAGAGGAAAAAAATCTGCATGATCCCCCAGCGTCATACGACGTCTCCCCGCCTCTGGTTTGCCGTGGAGGAATATTGAATATGTCTGCGATGAATAATCAGAAAATCACCCCCCAGATACAACCCGGCCACCCTACCTGGCCCCCGGCTGTTCTAGTACTTGTGTGTAGAGGAGGAAAAAGCCGCTAGGAGGCGTTTTTATGTGGCTTGCTCGGGAGGAAAATCGTCTTCTTCTACGGCCGCGTGCTTCTGTTCTTGAGGCCTGGGGTCTAGACCGGTCTGTCGTCGAGCAAGTCGCGTGCTTTGGCGGCTCGCAACGTGGATACAGACGTCATTGTGGTTGACAAGCGGCTTTTGAGGCTCCGCCAGGGGGGGGGCCAGTCGTCGAGTGTGGAGCAGACAGACCTGGAAACATGAGAAATGCGGCTCGGGGGCACAGGTTCCCGACAGGCGTCGGAGTTGGGGCTGGGGTGGTGTCTGGGTCGGGAGACTGCAGCAGTAGCCGATACCTGGAGGTTGTTTATTTATTACTAGTGTCATCCGCTCGCCTGGCATGTCACCTTGTCCAAACCAAACATCCGTTGATTGCATCGCAGATAAATTCGCAAGTCTATTGTGTTTGCTCCCTCCTGAGTCCAAGTCTACATAATAAATACACAAACAGGCCAGCGTCTTGTGCTTCCCATGATGCCTGCCATCTGTCCTCTGAAATCCTTTTTTGTTCAGACCAACAGCATATGTTCCGGTGTAACTCCCCTCCCTCCTTTGTGCCTCATGCAGACAATGTCCTGTCCGTCCTGTCCTGTCCTGTCCTTCATCATAAGGTTGCCGGCCGCCAGTCTATTTGATACTTGAACAAAGGAAATAAAAGCATCCATGTTCTGATGAGAAGGGGAATCAATAAAACGAGATGAGCAAGTAGAAAAAAAAACGAAACCGATGACGAAATCAACATTCCAAACATGCTCCGTCTAGGAGTGAGCCTGCGCGTTCACTGCCCAGGCGGTGTAGGAGCATGGTATTATGGTGCTAGTCGCGAGTATGCAACTTCATACGAGTCCATGCGAACTCAACGAGGTGTGTGGGAGGATCCAGTCCGGGAGAAAGAAACGCCGCTATGATCTCGGTGCCCGCATCAGGCACAGCTTCAATAATACAGGGGTATCAACGAGACTGCTCCGACCACTTGCTGTGGCCACTGGAGCACTGCTCAAGCTCTGAATATGGCATACTGTCCAACTAAGCCATGTGTACCAGTCCAGACTCGGCGCTCTGTGGCCGTCGCATGTGCGCAGCGGCGCCATAGTACATCTGGTTCATGGCAGCATTGGCCTGGTACGCCTCTGGCGGATCGGGGTACACGTAGCTGGCGCTGTTCTGCGACGGAGAAGGGACATGAGAGGGCGACTGCCAGCCAACGTTGGCCATGTGAGGGCTGCCACCGTTGCTGCTGGGAGCACCCTGGTTATGCTCCAGGTTGGGCTCCAGAGTCGGGGGAGGACCATAGCTTGTCGGGTGCGATGTAGGTCGCATCACGTTGTAGCCACCCGACGAGGTCGACGTGGGGCTGCCCACGCGCATGTGCATTGGCAGAGAGCCATTCTGTTGCAAATACCCGAAGTCACCAGGGTGCCGGGGAATGCTGTTGGTCCCCGAGAGATCAACGCTGGGCGACATGGACATGGTTCGCTGGCCAGGAGAGGGAGTTGTAAGAGGAGATCCATGGTTCGACATGTGATCGCTTTCGGATCGAGGCTGCGACATGCCCTTAGACTTTGACGCAGCGAGGGCGGCAGCCGTTGCGGCAGCCGCCTCCTCAATAGTTCCGCTATGGTGATTTTGATGCCGGGTGAGAGTGGTTCGGCGAGTAAACGTCTTCTGGCAATCAGCGTAAGGGCACTTGTAAGGCCGCTTTCCAGAGTGGGTTCGGCGATGTCGAGCCAGAGAGCTGCTGTCACTAAAGGGCTAGGATGTGTTAGCAATCATGATTACGGGGAACTAAAGGGAGAATGATACTAACCTTGGCGCAAGTCTCGCAGTGATGAGGCTTCTCTCCTGTGTGTACGCGCTGGTGCACTGTCAGGGCGGACCTCTGAATGAACTGCTTGCCACAGCCGGGCCAGTCGCAAACATGAGGACGGACACCGCTATGAATACGCTCTACTCCTAGTTAGCTCTTGTCCATTGGGGGGTAGGGGAACTATATCAACTTACCGTGACGGGCGAGATCGCTACGTCGCGCGAAACCCTTTCCGCAAGTACTACACGGGTAGGCCTTGATGGGCTGCTGGGGAGGGGGCGGAGGTTGCTGAGGCATCTGCTGCATGTGCATGTTGGGCATGCCGCCCATGTTGGGCATCTCGGGGAAGCCAGGGAGGGGCATCGCGGCTGGCATGGGGTTTGGGATATGCATCGACGCTTGCATGGCGGAGGGCGAAGGATAGGCTCGAGCGATGTTGTGGGGGTTGGAGTATTGCGAGTGTTCAGAGCCGTGAGGCGAGGCGGATCGTTCCATGCCAGGTTCAGGCTTGACAAAAGGGAGTTGATGTTGTTGGTGATCGAGAAGACCGGGATTAAGTTGTTGCATTTGACCTTTCTTATTGAGCATGTTGGTAATGTCCATTACCTCCGTAGGAGCTGGTGATCGCATGCCGCTCATCTTCAAGATGGAGGGAGTGCCAGCTGAAGACGTGGCGCGTTTGGGGGGAGTGGATATGCGAGGGCGCTCACAAGTGACGGCTCACAGCAGGTAGGCGGTCAAGCTGACGGTAACTGCAGTAGAACATCATGGTCAGCATATGTGTTTCCAGAATTGTAGGGGGGAAGGGTTGGTTGGCTGAGGCACCGATACCAGAAGGCTCATCCCGAGGCGCTAGTAGATGGCAATGCGAGTGCCAGGACGGCAGAAACAGAACCAACCAGTCGCCAAGGAGTGAGTGCTGGTGTCGAAGCTGCGCCCCAGGTGCTCCAGCCCGTGTAGGGGAATTTGCGACTCACCTTTCCGCGTTTGTAGGCAAACAAATGACGTGTATGGTCGCACCGAGGAAGTGGATGTGAAGCCTTGCAGACCGCTTCTCGGGGAACGTCGGGCTAGGAGGTAGGAACGAGGTCGACCGGCGACAGGAATGAGTAGTGGTTTTTCGATAGGCAGAAACGTTCCTCGTGCAGCTGAAGCGTTGTAGGCAGGATCGGAAGAGCTGCGGCGGGCGGATGGTGGGGGACGAATGCCGCGGAATCAGGCAAATTCTATCTTCTTCCCTTCGAAAACAGTTGCACTGTCGATCGGCCGCAGTAGAGGCGACAATATTCTGAGCGGCGCAACCAGGGAAATCTCGTGGGAGGCGATTCACGCAACGGCCGAGACACAACGACGAGGTGGGATGTAGTCGTTCACAGGCGCGACGAAGGGATCAGGAGGTGGTCTGTTCACAGAGCGATGGTCTAGATGCAGGTACCGTAAAGGTCAGCCGCGCCGTCGGGGGAGGGATATGGCTTTTTAAGACACGGCGGTCGACAAAGGCGAGGTGAAAGATGGGAGAATAGGTCGATCGGGCCGAGGACTAGAAAGGGATCTCAAGGGATGCGATGAACAGAAAAGGAACGGGAATGGCAAGTAAAAGAGGTCAAGGAGTCGATGCGATGATCGAAGGCCAGGTAGGGGCCAAGCCTTTATGTCAGGCTCGAGTACGGGTCCCTAGGCGGGACGTGACAAGGCAAGGCAAGGCCGGGATGAAGTTGGAGAGTGGGAAGGGGAAGTGAAAGTGGAGTGGGGGGAGTCTAGGGAAAAAAAATTATCGTACTCCCAGGCTGGGTTAGTGACCAGGGTAGGGCGGTGGAGGGCGTGGATAGCGGAAATCTCCAAAAAACCACCCAGCCCAACACAGCGCAGCATAGCGGCGGCCGTGCAAACCGACGCCTCAGCCCAGCGAGAGCGAGTGTGAGTGCGTGAGAGAGCAGGGATTAGGGGAATAGGAATAAAGCACAACCAAAACACTCGGACCTCAACCGCGAACAAGAGCCAGAAATAGATTGAAAGGGAAATGGGGATGGGAATGGCGCAGAGCACGAGCAGGGACTCGGAGGACGCGGGACTTGGACAAAGAAAAAAAAAATGGAAATCCAAAAGAGCATACGTACTGTACCGGCACTTTTTTTGGTTACTTCCGAAATGGAGGTGCAATCTTTCCTGGTTTGGCTCCCGTTCTTTATTTTCTTTTTCCGAAGGGTCTGGGAGGATTCGGTCTGGTTTGTTTGGGATCTTGAAAGTTTGCTCTGTGCGCCAGATCTCACCAAGAGAGCGGTGACATGGACCAAGCACAGGACAAAACAGACAAGACAGGACCAGGGCTAGCAGAAACTCGAGACGCGACGGGGAGAGACAGTCGACGAGGGATGAGGGGGATCGAAAGACGGGAGGGAGTGAGGAAAATGAAGGGTTTCAAATCACGGGCAAACAGAGCTGGGATAAGGCCGCGGTGACTGGGGGAGGGCGGGCACTATTATAATAAGGTAACAGGGCGAACAAGCTGAGCGCAACCGCACCACCCCAGGTCAGTCAGAAGAGCGGACATGCACAGAGCGAGAGAGAAATGCAAGACGGGCCAGAACGAGAGCCTGATGAGCGGCTTCGAAAGGTGGTGGCCACTTTCACTCCAGACGGGCTCGTAAGGCCTCGCAGAGACACACAGCCAAGGTGCAGACCTCACATTCGGATTGGTACAAGATGCCGAGTGACGATGGCGGCCCCGACAATGGGGAGCCAAAAAAGAAATGACCCTGGAATTGAAACGAACGGGTGGCTCCCGGGCGACACGACTCCCGTCTGGCAATGCTGTGACTTTGCTGCTAACAAGCCCAAAAAGTACACTGTACAGTGCATACAGTGCATTTCCATGCAGCCCCTTCCCCGGCCGCGGCGCCGCCCCATCCAGCCATGCACCGCCATAGCAATCGCAGTGAATGACTGGCTTGGGACCGTCCCTGAGCAAAACTCGCCCTGAGCTACGAGCCGGGTATCTCAGTGCTTCTACCACCTCTTACGGGCTTTAATGGAGCCTGCGGGGGGTTCCTGGCATTCAAAACCCAAAAGGGTACCGTCGTACAACTCCAGGGCCAAGTTGGCCGATTCTGATTGGGACCAGACCGCGGTCCTGCTCATCTTTCGTCAAAATTCGGGGTTGCTGGTGAGTGCGAGTAAGGATCCAAAAGACAGGCCAGTCCCGGTCAGCCTGGAGTACCCTCAGACGGTCATCGTACTGTTTCTGCTGCGTTTGTTTTGCCAGTTGGGCCTCATACCGTTGTGGGTGGACGCCTCACCTCCCTTTCCCTCGGTGGACAAAGGCGACAAAATTATCATGGACGCGACGGACTCCCAAGCTAGCAAGGTTGGTTCCATGTTTGTTTCGAGCAGTTCGAGTTTGAGGGCTCATGGCCATGCGTTCTGATGCGACGAGATGTCATGTCCGATGCATGCAGGCCGTCCTTTGTTGCTGGCCGTTTCTGGCCTCTGATACCGTTTCCCTCTCCCTCGGGATCGTGAACAGGCCTCTCTCTGACCCTTCTCCCGCTGTTCGGTGTAAGACCCCAAAGCACCCCCTGCTCCCAAGCATAGAACAACGCATCACTCACCTCTTCTAACCCCTGACATCCGCCAGGGCCGACGTCATGAATCTCCCCTGTCCCCTGTAAGGCCGAGATGGCGTGTGCGCCCCTCAAAGCAGTGACCCCGGTCCATCGTGCCCAGGGCAATTCTAACGGGGGAGGTCAATTTGGGCAGAGCTGATGTTGGGCTGTCAGGCCAGGGCGACAAGGCGGCAGCCGTCGTGTGTGGCAGATCTGGCTTCCAGAACAGTCAGTGTCCACGATCCCCTGCCCCATCGTGTTGGCGGTGTCGTGTTGTTCTAGTGTGGCTTGCCTCACCTGAGAGTCCACTGTCCACCTCCCTTGGCATCCTCTCTGGCAAGCGTTCCTGGACCACAGCCGATAAGATGCTCCAAACGGTACTGGGTCGTTGGTCGATGCCAATCTCTAACCGCACACACTTGGATGAATTTCGGTGACAGCGATCCAGGACCACCCGACGCTTGCTCAAGCCCGGCCTGAATCTGCGGAGAGTCGGCCATGATGCAATCTCATCATTCCTGGTCACCTGGTGTTGTTAGTCAAAAAGTGCCTGTCACCGACTTGTCTTGTTCTTTGTTCCCAGGACCTTGGGCATGTCCTCGCTCGGCTATTGTCGACGCAGGCTAACCCCCCTCCCCGGGGCTCGTCTTTGCATATCACCCACGGCTGGGGCTCGGAGATCTGGAGTCTTGCTGATCCGGTGGTCCAATCATGGCGGCTTCACTACCCATTCAGCTCCCTCCTGCTGAGATTGTGCGATAATCCGTGATTTAATGCACGCAACACGCACAAGTCTGCCTCTTGTGGGATGTTTGTTGCTGCTGTTGCTCCCGCATGGATCAGAAGGTCGTCCCAGAACATGGGACATGCCCAATCGGATCTGAAGCGGGTGGCCTGGGCGCTCCCCGACGCCCCCTGGAGTCGCCCTGCACTGTGCATGATACCTGAAGTGGGCTGAGGGCAGGAGTACCTCACGGGCTCTGCAAGGCCTCACAGCATCATCCATTTGCCTTCCAGAAAACGCAAATCGCTAGCCTCGGAGCTGTGAGATGTTGGTAGCCGCCGTTTCCCCAGCAGATACTCGATCACCCCCGCAAGTGCGCGATGCAAGGCGCACATGACAGTCGACAATTAAAACGAGCCATGCTAGCTCGATGCCAGATGCAGAGCCAAGAGAGATCCACCATGACGCTTCAAAGAATAGAATGATGATGTTCCATGAGAAAGGGGTGCCGTGCGGTGCGCGGTGCGCCAGCCAAAACACGAAGGTTGGTGTCGCAGACCTTGCAGTGGAGGCCGGGGTGAGTTGGGTCGGGCTAACGAGTTGAAAGGAATCAAAGGACTCATGCCAAGGATGGCTTTTCAGCTGCTGACGTGTGGTTGGCTGTGTGGGCGGTCGGACGGACCTATTGGCGGGGACGCTTGCACTTTGGGAAATTGCACTAACCTGCCTCGGAAGGTTTCTCGAAACCTTCTGGAACAATTGCAATGCGCAGCGGATCTAGCGCATGCGTGACAATGCGTGACGAAGCGTAGCGCTGCGCCCATCTGCCACCTTGTTGCTTCCATTGAGCTTCTTTTCTTCCTTGGACGGCCCTTCCACGACCCAATGGAACGACGGCATTCCGATGCATCCCACTTGCCGTGGGCGTCTGCAGGCTGACCACGCCCCTTGCGCATGCCTCTCATAATACTTACATACTCCTGCTCGTAATTCTCTGCAGCCTCTTCGCTGCCTCTTCATCAAAGCATCCCACATCCATTCACCCATTCGGATATCCCACTCGCCTGCATGTCTTGTGCGTCTGGTCTTGTCTTATGCATGAAGGCTCTCCCGCCCTTGCCCCATGCACCCGGGGCCCCATCTCCCTCTGCCCCGTGCTGCAGGAGCATGGATCAAGTCCATTGTTCTGACGGCCTTCGAGAAGCCATCCTTGCAGTGTGGTGATTGAGTGGGTGGGTGAGGACTACCGTGGCGTCTCTCCGTCCCAAAGCTACACAGTCGTGGGAATGGAGGATGCGACGACGGAAGTAATCAACAGCTTGGACGCCCGCCGCGAGCCCTAACGACTTGCTAGCGCCGAGGAGGCAGACTACACCAACACATCTGGCCATGCCAGCCTCACGCTTACGAGTCGACCCGGATGGATGGGATCAGGATCAACCCCAGACTGCTCGGTGACGACTGAAAAAGATCAGCAAATCAGTCACAGCTGTGCAACACCATAGCAGAGGGCAGGCAAATGGGTTCTGGGGCATCCATGCATAACAACGGCTGCGGCTCCGGCACGGCTCCCATTCCCACGAGCGCTGTCCATGCTTGCTGCTCCCCAAGACTCGAGTTCCCTGTACTCCACGAGACAGCCTGCAGTTCCGCGCAGGACCTGGCCTTACCGGCTGGGGAAATCCTGGCCGTGCCGGCGCGGGAGGCTAGGATCAACCACTCGCTCCAGGAGTGGGCATGAGATATTTGGGCAAGGGTTATGGTAACTGCATCTTACGACTGCGAGACGCGAAGGACGAAAGGGGGATCGGAGACAAACCACACCAACAGCCCATCCATTGCCTTCGAGCGCGGCTGGTCGACATCCATTGTGACCCTTCCATTCTCATCCGTCAACGCCCCCTCCGCAGTTTTATGAGGTCATCTAAAGCCTATCATCCAGGTCATCAGCCATTGACTTCATCTGCTCGAGCGCACAAGCAAACAGTCGGGCGTTGTTTGTTGGTTCTGCATAGCCTATACCTCCACACCAGCTCAATAACAGCAAGCAAAGACCTCTCTCTATTGTTGCCCGTCTCAGGAACGTTTGTGTGGAGGGCGTGGCTTGATGCTGGCCAATCTCGAGACTCGTTTCCCTGCTCAGCTGCTTAGGATGCTCAGCCTGTGCGTTGCACAAACAAATGTGCGACAAAGAAGTTCAGAACCCTTCTAGAAATTCCGCGCACGTACCGCCCGTTGAGGCTCTGAATAGACCAGCGCACGCACAAACCTACATGACAATAGCAAGACCATGTCAACTGTATCCCGTCAATAGCTGATTGACGGGAGAGACAGCGAGCAAAGACTCCATTCCAGCCCGTCCGTCCCGCCATCCGCACCCCATGTTCGGTGAAGGCGATGCGCCCGACTCAAAAGAGCAGAGTGCTTGGTGAAGCAAATGAAAAAAAGATTCAACAACAATGCGAATTCCGCCTTGACGTCTATTTTCGTCCCAATGAGGCAATCACCTCGTCCAAGACTCGAGGCATGGATGAAACATTACCATTCAAGCCTTGGCGTTGGAGTGGACGCGCTTCACTCTCTACTTGCCGTTGAGAGCATCCCTCAGCCTCGTACTGAAGCAAAGGCAGGTCAGACGCATCTCCGCGCCTAGCGCAAACAGGTACCTTGTTCGGCATGATCTTCTTGCAAAGGCACGCTATGTCAAAAAGGGCTGCAGCAAGCGAACCCGCGACACTTAGATCGAGTCTTTGACATGAGACATGCCATCTTGAAACACCTTTGTTCCCCAATGTTTCGGCGACCAAAGTGCGATTCTCGCGGCAAGGAGGCTGGAGAGCGGCCGAAGTCAACAGGGAAGGCTCACCAAGTGGTCCATGAATTCTCGCAGATGTGCAATGCCGAGCGGTGCAGTTGGTCATGGCTCCCGGCTATGGCGAGGCCGCTGCGATGCCTTTGTCGATCCTATCAAAGCTTTTTATACTGGAGCTATCCAATGACTCAATATGTCCCTCCCGAATATGCAATCGGCCCAGAGCTCGTCTCCGAACTTGGTTGGTGGTGCGGGTGCTCGCACGAACTACGTCGATGATCGGCATTTGACCGCAGGTTCAAAAGGATGAACCTGCGAGCCAACGCCAACTTCTGTGGTCCGGGAGCGCGGGATCCGGTTGCTTTGAACGAATCTTTTCTGGGGAACATTCTTGATTGTGATGCCCAATCCCTGTGTGCCCGACCCGGCTCAACTCGGCGTTGATCACTGCGGAGAATCGTCTTGGCCCTCCTATCTTCCATTCCACTTACCTACTGCCTCGCTCTGGAATTCTCAACCTCACCCACCAACACACAGAACTCACTCCATCTCAAGACTGCTGACCAACCGGGTCCGTGGCCGTCGTCCTGCATTGTTGCAGGGCCAACCTTGACAGTCCACCCAGTCCTCCCTCAAGGACGTGCTCCGAGTCGTCGACGGGCATTTCCGCGCAGTCCGTGAAACATTTGATGGAAGGCTTCCAGAAGCAGTGGAGAGGTCAGCCAGAGTGACGTGGGTCCGCCATTCTTTCAGGGCTGACATGCACTTTGTTCCATGTCCACCACACCAATACGTACCAGCGCCGGACTCGCTGGCCTGGTCATGGACCCAATGCAGGGGTGTCTTTGGCCCGTGGCTGCCACGCGGGCCTCTCTCTTGGACGGATATCGACATGTACCTTTGCTTCTGCTACGATAAACTTTGGGCCTCTTTCATCATGTTCCCCGGATACGACGCTAGAACATTCAAAGATGCGCCATTCATCCTCAGAGAAGCCCGGTGACGTCCCCTCTTTTTTCTTGGGACCACCAGACAGACCATGGTCAAGGTGTAAATGGCTGACCTCGTCTCGCCTCACAACGCTATCCTCAGGTGAGGTGGGGGCTGCTCCGAGAGTGGACGGCAACTCAAGGCAGCCAATTTCATGAGAGCAATGAGGCCGCGAATGGTCATGTGTGGGCGGCGTGCTGCCTCTGCCTTTTAGTCTTACTCTGGTGTTGTCTGCTGTGTAATTTCCTTGAGCTTCTCCATCTGCTCCATGAGTGGACTGCTCTTGGGGAGGGGCCTGGCCTGGGCTGAGATTGCCGTCGGTGCGGTTTGAGGACGGCTGCACGTCTGCGCGTTCCCGCATCAGTGATGCAGAGCAGCCTGTCTCAGCCTGTGACCGTTGCGTTGCGCCCTAGCTGAGGGAGGCGGACCGGGAGGCTAGCTGTCATGTTCAGGGGTCGAGAGGATCCCGCACAACAGACGACAACGGTCAGCGCAGCCTAGTCCTAGTCCTGGGCAACGGACGATGCTGCATGGACACCTCACGGACGTGATCGTACTAGATGTCACACCCCTACACCGTTCCTCAAGACGTCTGTATCGCGTCAGATTTCGGACATGGTAGACGGGAGTCGAGCAGCAAGGCTTCGAGATGGCATCCGAGCGAGGCGGATAGATGCCGATCAAGAAGCATCGGCCAGCTGTTCAAGGACATGCCATCTGGGTATGGTTTTCGTTTGAATGCCTATAAACCCACGGTTCTCTCGGGCGCTTGAGCGATTGGCCTGATACCTCTGAAGCCATCTACACAGGCAATAGCCGCGACGACTAACTACGTAAAGGTCGACGAACAAGACCCGCTACAATCCCGGTAATCTTCAACAAGCCGATCTACACACAGCATCCGGTGTCTAACGTAAGGCAGATGTCAACGGCCAGCCAGCGGTCGAGACAACAAATTGCGCAGATCCGATGCAGCAGTAATTAACCACGGCACGAAGTGCAGCGCCCACTGACACGCTCACCAGTACACCGAGAGCCCGCATGGCGCCAGGTAATGTATGAATTGCAGCTGTCAAAATCAATCATCAGATCTATGCGATGCTCACTTTTTTTTTTTTTTCCTTTTTCTTTTTCCTTGTTTACTTTTTTCCCCCGTCTCTTGTCCTGTCTGCGGTGTGGTGTTCCCCGCCGCCGCAAGATGGCGGTGTCACTAGATACAAACTTTGCTTTGCTCGCCGCCAGATCTGGCGGGAAAAGAAAATCTCGTTTGCATCTTGTTGCATGCATCGTGGAGATTACGGGCGCACCCTGTGCTGCACTCCATACGTTTAGCTGTGCGACACCATCCAACGCCGCATCGGACCATGCACGGACTGGAGGCGGTCTGGAAGATTTCGGAACGTCAAGCCCGGTCCGTCTGGTTGTGTGCGTGCGTCCGAAGCCTCTGACTGGGCTGATCTGATATTACGGACCTCCTTGGTTTCGTGTCTACGTGAGAGGTTGAGCCGTACATGTGCTACGGAGGGGTTGTCGAGGTGAGACCCCAGACTGGGGGATTTTCCCGGCGCTTAGCTCGTCAAACGCGAATAAGAAAAAGATGGAAACACTTTTGCGTCTCGAGACGGCCCAGACGAGAGATGGGTGGCAAGGACGGAATCGTCTGAGCCAAGCCTTCCGCCGGTGTCGTTAAGCGCAAGTTTGAGTTGACTATTGGGTCCATTTCGGAGGCGCCATCAAGCTTGCATGATTGCTGTTACACACCAGCGCACCCTACCCTATACATTCCTCGTGGACTTGTGAGTTGAGCTTATATCACAGGGCAAACGTGTTTGACGAGGCAATTATCAGTTATCAGTGGTCGGGGTCCTCGAGGCTGTCACTGGATGTACACTGACGGTGAAGAACGGCACGCATTATCACAATTTCGATTGTTGAAGCTGCTGAATTCCCGCTGAATTCCCGCTGATAAGAGCACTAGAAAGTCACGAAAGCCATAAAAGACCCCCACAGGCTTATGCAATAACCAATATATTCCAAAGTATACTCCGTCTCACCACCTCGGCTGGTCATGCTCAATCGCAGGCGTATCGAGAGCATGCTCATCACCAAACGGATCGTCGTCGTCATCGTCCTTGGGTGCAATAGGAGCCGCAACGGGTCGTGGAGGCTGCGGGGGCGGGGTCGAGTGGGCGAGCTTCGACATGGGAGGAGGTCGCGGAGGTGCAGCATGCGTAGGGGACGGCGAGATGGTTAGTTCAGAGAGATCAGGAGGCTGGGATGTTGTTGGCGATTGTCCAGCTTTGGCCATGGCCTCCTTGCCCTTCAGCGTAGCCACTGCCAGCAGGGTTAGTCAAGTGCAGGAGGAGGGCCGTCAGTGTTCAACGTACTTCGGTAGGCGTGGGCTTGTTCGGCGAGCTCGTCGTCTGAGTCACTGTCGGCATCGATGGAGCGGTCGAGTTGCTCAAACGACATCAGGGCGTGTACAAGTTCATCGTTGGCGTGAAGCAGTCCTCCCAGCCACTGCTCATGTTCGACGTGATGGATCTGAAGATTGTCAGTCTTGTTACCTTGATCTCGAAAGGGGCATGGACACGCACGTAGCGCAACACTTTTCGTCGCAGTAGCTTGCAAGCTTCGAATTGCTCGACGGCGAGCTGGTTGTCCGAGATGCGCTCCACCTCACGGTTAATGCTCTGGAGCGCATTCATCAGGTTTGTCGCGGCGATGGAAGAATCTGCGATGACCGCCTTCATCTGTTCCTTTTCGGCCTCGAGGTTGAAGGGTCTCCGCTTGCCCTTGGCCCTGTCCTTCTCCTTCTTCTTGTCTTTCGAGCCACCGAAAAACGATCCAGATCCAGATCCAGATCCAGAGATGGACTTGGCGTGGGCATGGCTAAAGGACTGGGCAGCCATGGGCGGATTAGAAGCACCCGGTGCATTTCGCTCGTCTTGAGCTGCCTTGGCGGCAGCCTCTTCTTCGTCGTCGACAAATGGGTTCTCTTCAGTCTCTCTGAGGACTTTGGATCTCTCCTGGGTGACGGCTTGCTTTCTCTTGGGGAGTTCCTAAAACAGTCAGTGCCTTGCCCAGCCTTTGATAGGGCACTACATACCTTGTGAAGCCTTGCGATTCTGTCCAACCCTGGAGTCCCAGCGTACTGCGCCCAGCCGCGGAAAAGCTCCCTACACTTGTTCCTCACGGCAATATCAGACAGCTGGGACGTACCACATACACGCAAGCGCTCGAGTAGCGGCTCGTCGGCAAAGGTGCGCTGGAACCTCTCGCCGGCGTTCTGGATGAGACCATCCAGGATGACGAGGGCACGGATCTGGCGGTGGACATTTCCATACTTGAGCTTCTTGCGAATTGCTCGGGCTGCTTCTCCTGGACCGGGGGCTTGCAGCTTGATGACCTCGACGAGCTCGGGGATGCCGCTGAGGTCTTCCTCTTCGTACGCCTCGGATGTGAGGTTCTCGATAGTGACGGTTACCGCCGAGTAGGGTTTCTTCTATAAAGGTATCAGCATGGGTTTATATATCGAGAGATACTGCGATGGTATTGAGGTCCTTAGGTCAGAGGTAAATGGCTCAGAAAACGCCTAGGGCTGGCGTCACATGAAAGCTAGGCTGGCGACAATGCCTGGAGGGTTGAGAATACACACAGTGTAGCTTATTAGCTTGTCATCGACATGTTCCAGCAGG
>JABFFE010002074.1:0-14157 GCA_013623625.1 Fusarium setosum
ACGCAACAGCTCACACACCCGTACGCGTGGCCGTGCTGCTTAGTCCAATCCCCTCGCTTGGAGAATCTTCAGCTCATCATCTTTTTTTGGGGTTTCGACGGAAAAGGGTGCCAACGACGACGACTACTCAAGGCTGGAAGCAGGAGGATTTCGGATTACGGTCGTTTTTTTTTTCTTTCTTCGTCGTCATCACCACCACAACCTCGAGGTCTTTTTATTTAATCAGTCGCTACTTGTTGGAGGGAAGGACATAATTGTTCGTGGTTTTTTTTGCTTCACGAACGACGCGCCCCCATCTAGAGCCTCACTCTCGTCTCTTTACTACACCTTGGGCTCACTCACCCACTCGCTTATTCTCACCAAAAAAAAAAAGCATTTTTGGTCAATATGCGCGCACCAATCTCAATTCTGGCCCTCCTCTGCGCCCTACTCTCGATAGCTTTCGCCGCAAATACTGTCCACCTCTCAGGCAACAGAGCTGGCACCTCACAATTCGCGACACATGGTGAGTTTCTTTTTCTGCGAGGTCGCGTTGCTTCTCTTTTAAGCTGCCTATCTGACTTGTGCCCCAGGCGTGGCATCTCAATTACCGACACAGGACCGTCTCATTCGCGCAGAGGAGCGCGCGAGACAGGCCGCTTTGACGCAGAGGATGGGGGGAACTGGCGCATTCAAGGCGTCCATCGTCGAAGCCGCCTCCGTCAACGTCAAGGCCGTCGCCCACTGCGGCATAAGCTTGCTCCTCGATCTGGCATCCTCCTCCAACGACGTTCTCGACTACATCGGCAACGGGACCACCTCTGTCTTTTCGCGATCTGAACCCACCACCGAAGAGGGCAACGCGGCCTCGGGGCGGAAGCACGTCGCCTACACGAGCATCGCCCTCGTCCTCGTCATGCTCTTTTTTGCTGTGTGGATGTGACCTGAGTGCGCTAATCCCTGATTGGTCACTTTCACTTTTTTATTCTTTTTTTACTTCGTATGCATATTATGATACCCGACGGCTTGGCGTTTCTTTGGGCTGGTGCGCCCATAATGGTTTTTTGGATGCATTTATTTTGGTAGCGCATGGATGTTGCCTCATTGTCTTCGGATGCATTCTGTGGAGGGGTTGATCTTGCTGAGGTGCTGCCTGGCTCAATTGGCTGGCACATATGATAATGTAATGACGGCGAAATGTTTCATGATGGATCGGAAATCGCCAAGGTCGAGAAAACCTTGGACTAACAACACTCTTGTCGTGTCTACAACGACGGCTCTTCTGGAAATAGAGATATAGACACGCACAAACACACAAACAAGATATTACACATACCACATACCACATGGTCGAGTTCGCCGTGATCTTGCAGTTCAATAGTTCATCTACTTATTTACTTTCTCTTAGGTTTGATGAGGATCTATTCAAACTTCATTTCAGACAGCGTTCAGACCAACAGCTACTGGACCCGAGGTCATAGGTATTTACAAGATGGTACTTAGACAGGACACCAGAACCCCCAAAGCTAATATTACGTGTAGGCGAGGTATGAACAGTGTATCGCAGGCGTTTGGTTTGACCAACCCGACTTCCCCAAACTTGACCCCTGTATAGACGGCCTCGTCGCTCGCGATCGTCTCCGTCTTGCTTTGCCGATCTTCATGAACCAGAGTCTCAGAAGCCGCCTCTCCGTCCATCTTAATTTTTGGCCAAAGTTGCTTGCTCTGGAGCCCAGTCGCTGAGCGCTGGGTCTCCAGGCATCCATCTGGCGAACAGGTAGTCCCCTGAGGACAGCATCCGCCGCCAAGCTCTCGTCCACACTGCGTCGTGTTTGCAACGCACGTCGCCGGATGGTCTTCAGATACAAGGCACTCGTCTGACGAGGCGCAGCAGTAGATACCCGATGGCGACCATTCCGTGTCGTAGCAGACTTGCAGGGGCGGGCAGCAAAAGTTCTAAGCGCGTCAGCAATAATGCATCGCACTTTGGACCGCGGCTTGAAAGTGTACCGGCTTGAAGTAGGCCTGGCAGTCGTGCAACTGGTTCCCGCAGGGCTGAAGCGGCGGATGATACGGCGCTCCATTTTCATCGTCATGGGTCGTCTTGAGCATTACCGACTTGGCCGAGGCGAGATCCGACGAGTCTTGGTCCGTGTGCTTCTAGCTACCGTGCGTGGTGTCGACCACCACGACGATGGCGACGATCACGGCGGCCAGGAAGGCGAAGGAGAGGATGCCCATGAAGAGGTAGCGGATGCGGTAATCGTAGCGGTGGTCAGGTTTTCCCCAGGGGGTGCGCGTGTGGGTTTGGCACTGTGATTTGTCGATCATGATAATGCGGGAGAGCTTTTGTGAGGCTGTAGGAGAAGCAAGGATAGGGGGCGTAGGATCTAGGTGGTAGGTGGTGGCTGAAGACGTAGGGATGGAGATGTTGGAGATGAGGTTTTGACGAGGTGAGGAAGATGGATGGATGTCAAATTATGTAGGGCCGTGGAACACTCCTTCCCATGATTGTGAGTACCGACCAAAAGTGCAGTCACCATCTGTCGCGGGTCTCTCCCCGTGTATATAAGCTCAGTATTGTGTTTGGGTCCGGATCCTAAGCATTCCTGGGGCTGGCATGGACGCCCATGAAGGATGTTGTGAGGATGAGGCCGTAGCCAAGAGTGATGTGCCATCGGTGAAAGCGCGGTGAGCCAAGTATCGGTGGTTGTCAGAACTTGGATTGCAATATCGTCGCCGTGACAGGTACCTGCGTGGAAAGCTCAACATCAATGGTTGAATCTACCGAAAATAGAGACACTTCATTATGGCTTGGCCCAATGGTGGCTCAATGAATGGCCTACCATATATCAACGACACGGATATGTCGTCCAAGATGGAAATGAGCTAGCCAGACTTAGCTCGAGCATTAGGGGAAGTCACAGATAGGACTGAGGCGGCGATGGGGTTTCGGCCACTGTGTCTTATGGTTATTATTTTAGTACCATATTTTTTCTATTAACCGATGCAAGATCAGAACTTTTCGCGTATAGAAAGTTCTTCCCTTCTCTTGGGATAATTTCATCAGAGCCCAGATGATTAATATCTAGAGCAAAGCCAAAGACAAAGTAGTCGTCCTTTTAATATCATTTGCTATATACTCTAGATCTATTATACTATTAAGTTAGCAACTCACCGCTAGCCAATGATAGCTGTTGCATTTGTGGGCGTCAGAAGCTCTTATTAGAGAGCAATGGCTACCTAATTCTCGACTACTAATGTATTAGACTTGATCAAGTCCCTCCAGCTTTGCAGACAATTGGTGTCCAGTTCTCATTGCGCAGTTCCTTTATCTCTTAACGACGACATATGCCTATGGAGCTATGGAACAATAACTAGGTAGTTGGTGCCCAATAGGCAGGACCTATTGCCAGTTTCGTCTACGACTCGGTCGGCACTGACAATCGCCGATCGCCGCTATCAAGATATCCAACCACCCATGCACGGAGTTGTTGTGGTCAGTCAGAAAACCAACGGCAGCGAGAAAAAGGCAATATGCGAATATGTGGCCTTTAGACAAGCTCAATAGAGCCACTGACTTCCGGTTGAGAAGAATTTTGAATTTTGGCGCTGAAAATATTTTTTCCTCCCTGCCTGTGTCAATTGTGTATCGCTCCTCACCTGAGTTTTGGGGCCAGAAATAAGGGCACCAATCGTACCTTACTCAGCAAATTTTCTCCAGACATCATCCCGCCGACCGACGCCAGACGACGACGAAGTCGCCGCGCTCCAGCTCGAATCTCTCCTATATACGCTGGATTGAACTTGTTGCTTATGTCCCGATAAAGTCTTCATCATGGCTGGGCCTGAGCAGCCCGATCCCAGCGGCGACATGTCTCCGACGGGTGCGTAGTTAGTCCAGTGTCCCACCGTTCCCCCGCCACCAAGATCGCAACTTGCGACAGCAGGCCTCTCTTGGGCATTGTCGCTATACAACCATGCTGACTACCATGACCGTAGGAATTAAGCAAGAGCATAACATTCTCGATGGCCTCGATCTAGATTCCATGCTGCAAGCCGCGACGAAGCGCCCGTTCCAAGATAGCACCACCAATGGCGACGATCCGTCCAAGAGGGTCAAGACCGAGAACGAGCCCGCCCACGACAGCGGCGCAGCAGAGTCACTAGACAGCGATCTTGCGCTTCTTGTTGAGAATGCGCTGAACAATGTTGGCGAGCTGGTGAGCCAGTTCACCCAAGATGCCGACATACCTCAGACGACAGATGACCCAATGGATGTTGATACCGCGCCGATTCCCGAGTCCTCTCTACCCCCTCCACCTGTTACCTTCCTATCCGACCCTCAAAAGCATTTGCGCATGGCCAGTCGACATGCGCTCGGCAATTTAGTAGGTTGGCGCGACTATTCTCGATAGTAGACGCTTACACGGACAGGCGCTCTCGATCCTCCTCTTGTTTTCGCAACCTTTCGACGACACAATAAAACCTCTCCAAGACGCCGATTCGCAACATTCCAAGGCCTTTCGAAATTTGCAAACTTCCTTTGAGCAAACCAAGCACATTTACTCAGCCGATCCCATCTTGTCGGCGGACGAACTAGAGCTCCAAGACAGCGAATCTCGCACTATTCTCGACCTTGCAAATCTCGCACAGTTTGGCATCTGGCTCCTACAAAGCCCACCATCGTACATCGAAGCTCATCAACATTTTCATTCAATCTTCCGGGGTCAAGTATCTGATCTTGGCTCTGACGCACTCGACTTGTACTTGTCCATCAAGACACAGCTGGCCATCGACGCACTTGCTGCGAAAACGCAAGAACAACTGTCCGAGCAGGTGTTGGATGAGGTCCTAATCAATGGGATGGAAGACAAACTACGTGGCCTACATGGTGGGTTCGAGCTTACTACTGCGGACCAAGAGTTCATCTCCTCCGTCCGGTCAAGGAAAGACTCGCTTCAGGGCGAGGAGCAACCCGAGGCTGGTAAGTTCTATCGCTGCAGCGTCAAGGGGAGGCCCTCACTCACAAGTCACAGTGTCTTTAAGGGGGAAGTACAGGGTGGATGCCTTGATACGCCAAGTTAGCACCTGTGTCAGGACTCGGCTCGCATTAATGTCTGATCTCGGATCAAGACTGGGACACCCCATGCCATCAAGCGAGGAGACCGCTGTTGACCTCTTGGGGGACACCACCGAGGATGCCGATCTTAACTTGGACGATTTGTCCTCTTTCTTCGAGAAGACTACTTCAGGTCTCGTTCAAGACGCTCTGGCCGGTTTGACAGACGACAATCCCGCGCCAGCACCTGTGGCTGAAGCTGTCGAGCAACCAACCGAGCCCGCAAAGAGCTCGGAAAAGGCAGAAGCTTCAACGCCCCAAACCAATGGCAAGGTGGATGTGATGACGGATTACAAGGAGTTGGAGGCCCTGGTAGCCGAGAGCACATCACACTACGTCAAGACTACATTGCATGGGCTATCGCCAGTACCATATCAGCCCACCGTGCCGACAAGTACGAGTAAGTGTGCTCTTAGACTTGGCTTACTAGTATACCCAAGGTCACATGCTGACAACATTGGCAGCGCAATCATATCTCAGTCAACTACAGCAGGCACATGCTCAACATCCATACTATTCGTACACTCACAGTGCGCCTGAACCCCAGCCGCCCCCACCTGAACGGGGACAGCCCTTGCCGCCAAATCAGACCTGCCCAAGTGCAATGCTGTATGACAAGGCTCGCCAGGCAGCCCTCTCAAAGAACGCCAACCCGACAAGGAGAGAGGGCTCCCATTCGGCTCGTAGACCCTGGACTCAGGAAGAAGAGAAGGCACTCATGGCTGGCTTGGACATGGTTAAAGGTCCTCACTGGAGTCAGATTCTCACCCTGTTTGGTCAGAACGGCACGATTTCGGCCATACTGAAAGATCGGACCCAAGTTCAGCTCAAGGATAAAGCTCGTAACCTCAAGCTATTTTTCCTCAAGACTAACTCGGAGATGCCGTACTATCTCCAGGCGGTTACTGGAGAGCTCAAAACTCGCGCCCCCACACAGGCAGCTCGGAAGGAGGCTGAGGAACGGGCGAGAATGAACTCGGAGGAGGACCAGGCCAGGATACAAGGAATCATGACGTTGGCCGGAGGGTTGCAGAATCCGCCACAGGGACGGACTGCGGGAACTCCAGCCTCAGCAGTCGGGTCAGGGGTCATGACACCGGCTCAGGCTGCGAGCGCCGCTCAAGCCGCGTCGACGCAGCACGGCTCGACGGCACAGCAGCAACAAACAACTTCTCACTCTTACAATCCAGCCACTTCATCGGGATATCCACCGTCGTCCCTACCACAAGCTAGATCAAGCATGGTGTCGGCGACACAGCAGGGGCTTCAGCAGCAGAGTCCCGGGCCACAGGCACAAATGACACCTCAAACTCCACGACCCCAGCAGCACCCCCAACAGCCACAACAACAGCAGACCCAAAGTGCAATGCATTCTCCCGCTCAGGCTCACGCTGCAGCCCAAGCTCGATCACACACATCAACACCCGTCGGGCACGCGCATCATTCGCCGTCGGCTCAACACACTCCAACTCCTCAACCCGCCTCTACAGTGCCCGCACAGCCTGCTCAGCCTCAACATTCCCAATACTCCCCCCCTCAGCACACACAACTCACATTCCCGTCACCTCCAGCTTCAATACCCGCACACTCTATGCAGATTCCCGCACAGGGCCCGATACTAGAGCCGCAGCACGACCTGCACGACAACGCTGCAGAGGCGGCACTGTTGCAAGGCCTCCAGGCTGCGGTGGCGGACTCACTGTGATGCAACGTCGCACAAGGACGCCCGATAATGTCGTACATACCAGCGGCTGAAGGCGGTCCCGTTACTTTTTTGGGGGTACAGAGTTGTTTACAACCACTTTGAGCCCACATTTCTTTTCTTATTTTCTTTTTTCTTTTTCGTTTTTACCCCCAATTTCGACACATATTATACGGGCTGGTTAAAACTCATTGCCTCGGAGCGCAGTTTGTCAACCTAGTGTGACAACGCGAGGGGGGGCAGGTATAGATCAAAAGGCCTCAACGGCGGGTAAAAAGGAAAAGCATACATAAATGCGTTTGCTTAGGAATGATACCACGATTTAGGAGCATGATGGATGGGTATAGGATAGGGATAGCCGTAGTTGGAACAATACAAACTCTGATAACTAACTAGGGTCCTCACGTGGTTACTCTGTGATACGGACTTGTCAATGCCGCCGACCTTGAAGATATTGTGAGACGGAGATTGACAAATGGAAACTAGTGGCTTGCAAACACCAGGACAGTGGATATAACACCAATACCACTGTTTTATAAGCCGTATCTGGGTTGATGCTTGATGCAACTCGCCGTTTATTCTGCAGAGAGCCGCGACACCACGTCAACTTTGAGTAGCAAACTGCTTGGGCCTTGACTGTGTGAGACACACCAGCATCGTTAAAAGTTGAGACAGAGAGGGTTATAGACTCTGTTAACAACAGAACAACATGAGGGCCTTTCAAGCCAATACCTTGCATAGTCTAATTCTGTTCCATGACTGGCTGCTATTCAACACTTTTTGCAACAAAGATTCCCAATCTGCAAAGATCACCAAGGCGTTCATCGGTCGATGGGGGGTATGTTTTCTAGAACGCGTCATGGCCGAGGACGTGAGTATGAACCTACGTGTGCAGCGGCAGGGACGGTGTGTCGCAACCTGCCTACAACGCTGAGGATCAACGGCCAAAGGATCCCGTCGCAATACTGCCTATTCCACGCATGCAGGCAGGTTGAAGGAGGACAAGCTTGCCCAGTTGCAAAGCTACCCCGAGCTGTAGTTTGTAGCCAGCGTAAGTCAAACCTGAAACTCGACAAGTCGGCAGAAGGGTGGCTAACGGAATGTCAAGATGTTAGATGCCAAGCCGTCGACGACGGAACAAGGTGCAGCTTAGACGTCAAAGATGGGAATCCAGCTGTATACAGATACTGCACGCAGCTCCGTAAGATGCCCTTAACCTTGGAGCACTGCTTCGAAAATTAACAGTCGGAAAAAAAAACAGATCTATGTACGCTCCCAGGTTGCGATGAACAACGGATATGGCGAAATGGACAAGATCTCTTGCTTTGCGACGAACACCGCTGCGAGTACGACAATTGCCGGGCCCCTAAGGATCCTGGGCCATTCTGCAGAGCGCATTCATGCCAAGATCCTCATTGTGTAGCCTTCGCCCCAGGACGCGATCCAGTTGACCCCCAGCGCTTCTGCGAGCGTCATCGTCAATGTCAGAGACCACAATGCCCACGTCTATGTCACGTCCGCGACGACGGGAGGTCCTCCCCTTTCTGTGGCGCACACTACTGCGAGGCACCCGATTGCGAAGCTGAGCGGGAGGGGGGATCTCACTGCTGCGACCACACTTGTACCGAACAAGGCTGTTTCAAGGGCCGAGAGTCCCCAGGGAGCAAGCATTGCAAGGATCACACGTGCAGGACGCGTAAGTGTCATCTGAGGAGGCTCGGCCGGGAGTACTGTCCAAATCACGAGTGCGTCTATGACGGCTGTGAAGCTGAGGTGGTGGAGGGCCGGCATTGCGAGGCGCACCAACCATACTCAGAAGTCGGCTCTGAGAGAAGGAAACTCTCTTCTCGGGGAACGACGTACGCCGTATGTGACGACTGTAAGTTCTCCCGTCTATCTGGTTGCCACTAGACTTTCCCAAGCAGACTCTAAAAGCAAGTAGACTTCTACGGACTTTGCCCAGGCATCAATGACAGACAAGGATGCGGTCGGCAGGTCGAACGAGGCACTCAATACTGCGAACACCATCTTTGCCAGGTTGGCGACTGTCAAGATTCAAAGACTCCGCCCTTCGAGCTCTGCGTCAGTCACAAGTGTCTTGTGCCAGATTGTCATCGGCTCAGGCAAACATCGATCCAGGGACTTGCCCGAGGCAATGCCGACGGGTTATTCTACGATGATCACGACTACAGTCAAGCTGACTGTCATAACCAGGCTGTGGCGGAATCAGGCTGGTGCTTGGAGCACGGGAGTAACCGGGTGGCCGGGTTCAGGCAGCGAATGGACGATGTCGATGACGAGGAAACAGATGCGGCTTATGGGAGGAGGAGTGTAGATTGGGACGACCCCCGAGAGCCACTGGGAGGCAATGGCGAGAGTGGGCATCGCTTTGAGCAGAGACGTCTTGGCTGGGCTGAGAAGCGGCGTCAGAATCCATGGGCCGCATGGGGACTGGCGATATGACGGCGTGTGTGGTAAAAGTGCACAGGATGCCTCTTTGCAGCCTGGAGGAGCAGCCACAATGGCCTAGCCCCGAGGCCTCAAATAGTGACCCGGTGTTGGGTGTTTGGGGGCCATTTGGCGGGAATGTAGTCGGAAGCTGGTGAGAGCCTGCTGTTAACTAGCTGAAGGCCGGAGGGACGAGGAGATGGTGGGCAGGTTCAGCCTCGTCGGACTCGAGACGATTCGCCACTGCGAAGAGTCGAGGCCTTGTCTCTATAAGTAGTTTACGGGTCATCTTGGGTGCTTATCAGTCAGTCGAAATGGGGTTTGAGAAACACACCCTTGTGAGCTAAAAGAAGCAAAAGGACAGGAATAGGAAACATCTTGGTCGTAGCTTGGTGTCTAGACAAAGACAAGAGGATGAATACGGAAACCATTGACTTGGCTGACTTGAAGCCTCAAAGGCTGCCCTGTCTGTCGGCTGCAGGGCACCGGGGACGTGGTGCTCAGCCGCCAAACCGAGTCATCGGGCGGCGCATATTGCTTGCTGCAAGGGGTCCCGTGGGACGATTCCTTTTTTGTGCTTTGCCTGTCGGGATGGTGTGGAGGAGAGGATGATGGATGGACGAGGGGAGCTGGAGGCCGCTCTGGTGTCATGCGGTAGGGCTTAGTGAGGGTGAGATATTCGCACTGTACAATACCTCCACTTCCAGTGTGTGCCCCTCTCCTCCTCAGTATTTTACAGTGCATATAACTCTCAACACTGTATCCCCTTGCAGGTCGCTTGACTGTCACCATCCACGCGATCCTCCCGCTCACGCTCATCAGGGACGAACACCTGCAATGCACGTCACTCTCCCGTCAAAATGCACGACAGCGACTTTGCCATCTTCTTCCTTGCCTCTCTCTTTGGTTCTATTAGCCGCCGCCGGCCCGTCGCTTTCTTTGATGACGCGCTTGGGCCTGGCAGTTCCTGATTCCTTGGGGCAAGCGCCTCTATCGACGAGCTAGAACAGTTGTCAAAGACTTCTATGCAAGCCTCGATCAAGCCGCATAGTTGCTCTGCATGCTTTTATTCTGGACATCTCTATATATATCTCTTTTTTTTTTTTCCATCGCTTGTGTCTTTCATGATCCTCCATGTCGGCTACCTTTGTCTTTGTCTACCGCGGAATGACCACCATCATGGTTAAGACATGGCTCGTGGAGGGCCACGCGCCTCCCACATCCGCATCCACTTCACCAACAGAACTATACCCAGCTACCTGCCTGTACCACATTAGATCCAAAGTCCCCGTCGGACAACCATCAAACCAACATGCTGCCCTGCCACAGTTACGTCCCTCTCTCTTGTCCCTTACTCTCCCACCCTCTTCTCTTCAAGTCCTAGAGCGGGAGACACTTACACTTCTTGACTCCGACTCATCATCCGCCCCCCTACAAGCCACGATAACATGGCCTTTCTGTCATTTTTGCTTCCATTTTCAGTCCCAATTCCCTACTGCCTCGTGCCTCTCTCTCTTCTGTCATCTTCCATTGAAAGGTGGCAGAGTCTGGGCAAGTGCCCCAAGACTTGAGACGAGGGCTTATAAAGGAGAGTATGCCGCTCTCCTTTTGAAGTGATCCTTTTCCTTGTTCGTTTAAAAAAAACCATCACCTCTGACCTTCTTTGATCACCTGCATTAGTCGACTGTCTCTTTCAACAGTCATTCTTTCTTTGGTGGACCCCTTTCCGAGACAATCACCAAGGTCATTCAGTAGCTTCACAGAGGCTTTACCCTCAAGGCAGACGTTACTTGACCCTCTTTAGACTCAAGTCCCAGAGGTCCTTTTACACCCGTTGCTGAAGAGACGCTTTCTTTATATCTCCCTATTACCTACCACCTCCTTTCCTTGTTCGACTGTGACTGATCACCAGAACCCTGGTGCCAACTCTACGATATCGCGCTTCACTCTCCTCTCTCGTCGATCACAGAAATAAAACAAAGAGATCCTCTGAAACGTCAACCTGACTTATCAACATGTCTCGACGTTGCTACGTCGAGACCAGTCCTGAGGGACGGCCTCAGTTCGTAACCGTCAAGCGCTCGCGGTCCTACCACCACCACAACCACCGCCACACCTGCGATTACTACAAGGTCAGTCGCGAGGAGTGGAAGACGCTCATCAAGCAGAACGAGCTGCTCGACGAGGCGAACCAGGCCTTTGCCGAGCAGAACGAGACCCTGAGGGCGCGCCTCCACAGCGCCGACGCCGAGATCCACCGCCTGTGCCACGTCGTCGTCCCCCAGCTCAAGGACCAGATCGCGAGCCTCGCCGCCGAGAACGAGGGCCTGCGCCGGTCCCTCGACAACTCGAGCGACTCGTCGGCCCGGAGCCACCGCGACATGGACAAGCTGCGCAGCAAGGTCTGCAGGCTGGAGAAGGAGAACAAGTCGCTGCGCGAGGACAACGGGGATCTCCGCTTCAGGCTCCACGAGCTGTCCAAGCAGATCGACCAGAACCTCAGCCGGAGGGTTGCCGACCTGACCAAGCAGATCGAGTACTGGACGAACCAGTCGGGCTTCTGGAAGAAGAAGTACGAGGAACTGCGGGAGCGGCACATTGGCCTCATCACGGTTGTCGAGTCCAAGTCGGAGAAGATTGAGGTCTATGAGGATATCCTGAAGCGACGGCGTGTGGCTTGAGTTGATTCCACACGTCTTTGCGTTCCTTTGTTCTTCTCCTTTGCACCGGCACACTTGGGTTTTTCTCTAGACGGGGGCGACGACCGGTTTGAAGTTATGACTGCCTTCTGGAGACCGGCAACGTCTTGCACCATTTCTTTACGCCAACTTTATTTTCATTCAAGGTCTATTACGATTTTATTCTTAGGGTGAGCATCACTGGCCGAGCTTCTATAGATAGGCTGCTGACTGGTTGTAGTTGGATATACCAATTCATTAGACGTCAAAGGGGGTTGAGGTTTTCGGGGTTGAGGTTTTCAGGGTCAGACCCAGACTGGACCACAGCTTACCACCCTATTGGGGTTTCTTTTCCTTTGTCCTCCCTAAAGCTCGGCGGGTCAATTTCCATGCAAAGTCACGGCAAGGCATGTTAGATGGGTCTGTTGACATCATGGATGGAAGGAGGAACAAGGGTTTCGACACCGGAGCAGGATGATTATCTTCCACTTTACCCACATCACCTCATTCAACCCCGAGAAAGCGTCACGAAGAGAAATAGATTTTTATATGTGACCGCGTGGTAATTATCCATCGCGTACCGCGTGATTTGGGTTTCTTTGTTCTTGACAAAGTTGGATGGTTTAAGGGGTCATGTGTTAGTTGCTCCAGGTTGTAGGGTAGCAGTGATGGGCAGAGTGTCTCGGAATCCGAAACTAAGAAACTCCATCGACAAAAGCCGATATATGATAGAAGAGCGAGGATTCTTTCCTTGCCGGTCTTTAGCCCCTCATCAGTCCACTTTAGTAAAGCGGCACATTTTCGCCATTGATTATTCAGACAGCTCGACTTGCACAGCCATGGTGAGAAATGGCTGATGGCAGTGCACCAAATTACAACAAACAACAAACAACAATAACAATAACAAATTCCATGCTTTGTCACAACCTGTCGTGCAACAAGCAACTGCTTTGTCATCCAGGCGAACCATATCAAAGCTCAGCTCAAGCTCAAGCTCCCGGTCCTAGGATGAGATGGAGGTGTCGTCGATGCAACGCGATGTCCCGTGGTATCGCGCACCAGTACCCGCAACTCGTGGGGTCTCTTGACTACGACGACGCGAAAGGGAGGGGGTGACGAGGCAACCAAGGAGGAGGGGTGCAAGGAAAGGAGTCTTCGGGGAAGCTGTTGACAAAAAAACTGGAAAAAGGCAGACGAGGTTGAAAACGCAAAGTCCTATTTCAGGCAGAAGGAGTAGTGTGGGTGACGGGCATTGGCTGCCTGGGTTGAGTGGAGTTATTTGGGGGCCGTGGCGAAGCTGGTGACGATGGAATACAGGAAAGGATTCACAAATCTAAAAAAGATGTGTGGAACTGGAGGGGGAAGGGGTTTGACAATACGAAGCCAGTTTGCGGTAAAAGAGCTGGGTTGAGGGCCTTCATGGTCAGGGTGTGGGAGGTAAGGTGAAACAGCCGGTCAGGATAGCGGTCGAAACCCTCAATGACTGCACCAGAGACTGAAAGAAAGCTGTGATGGTGGTGCTGTGACGAATCCAATAGAAAGAGTGTGTGCATGGGTGCAATATGAGGGTGCGAAAAGTGTGGGAGGACGGGCGGATGACCATCACCAAGGGGTTGCAAACCCCTGCCTTAGCACTCTTCCCATGACCACAAGAGCCGGCCTTGTCTGATTTACTCACACGGAGGGCCTCACCTTGGCCCAATGTGGTTGTCGAAACAAGCCATGCCATGCCATGCCTGCGACACCCTTTTTCCACTTTGCTATTGTTGGAGGGAGGACGGGTTGGCTCGGACACGGCGCGTGCAATGTGCAATACGATACGATATGCTTTGCCATCAAAATCGCCAGCGGGTAGATCCGTGGCTTACCGAGGCCGAAGCCGACGGGATCCAAGGATGAGGTCTGGCCGTTTACTTGCCCAGTTGGGAAATGCCATCGAAGCCTGTTCACCGAGGGGCTTCCCGTCCGCATGGCGTTTTAGCGACCGTTAGGGGTGGAGGGGACGGGAGGCCCCTTGTTGCTGCTGGGTTGGGGCTGTAGACCTGCCGTGCCGTGGCTTCGGCGAGGTCGGTACCACAAAATACCCAAGATTCGGACAAGAATGCACCTAGAATCCAGGCCACTCGTGAGCTATTCCAGACAGACGCAGGCAATCCAGAACCTAGGGCTGGAAACGTGGTGACGGGTCACCTTGGCGGCGGGAGCGGGAATGCAGGGAGGGCCATGAC
>JABFFE010002076.1:0-11182 GCA_013623625.1 Fusarium setosum
AAAAAAAAAAGTCCATAGCACTGTAGCCAGTAGACGCAGAGAGCAGGTGTCTTGTGCATAGGGTGGGAGAGGTAGTTCGTCGAGCCCATGGATATACCTGCAACTCCCATGATCGCAAGAAAAGATACCTTCCCACCTAACCCATTCCCCACAGCTGGACCCCCCCCTTGGGCTTGGCCTCCACGGCCTCGGTTTCCGGAACGAGCAGTGGGGTGCGCGTCCTACTTTAAAGGGAAGTAGTAAAACCCAACAGAAGGTTGCATCCGTTGCTGGCAAAGTACGGAGTAGAGACGAGGGAAACACGATTCGGAGATTATTCTCACGGTGAGCAAAACGGCCTAGGCTTGGTTGGTTGGCTCTTGCGTATCAGAGGCTATGCCTCTACAACGGGAACGGCAGTGTAGTAGCGAGTCTGGGAACAGAGAGACTCTTTCCCGACGGGCGGGTTTCTGATGCTACGTATCATCGCTCTGGCCAGCGGTGGAGTTTTGGTCGATGATCCCGTCCCTTTGTGTTTCCTCGACTGCCGCCGCCGTGGTGATCAGGAGAGTGGAAACGGCACTTCGACAGAGTGCGAGCGCCCTACACTAGTCCAGGAACCAAGGTTGCAACGACGTCAGTCGGAAGTCCGACATAAAGACCCCGATCCGCCGCATGGAAACTCAAACGGCTAGTGCTTTCGAAAGAGTAAGCAGCTCCGTTCTAGAAGGTTTCTTTGCTGGACCCCGTGGCATGATGATGATGGGTCGTCGTCTTACATACGATACGATGCGTGCGGCTCCTGTGTTGGTTCGTCCTCTCGGGCACCATCGTCAACGGGCGTTTATGGCGTAGTTCTGTGTCGATATCGACCGGGGCGGTTCGCCGGCCATGATCTGACCTGGTCCCCGGAACCCGGACTGTGCACTATTGAATCTCGGGCTATCAAAAGGTCCATACCCCGATCAGCAGTGCAGTATTGAGCCGCTATCGACGGTGCCAATGCTTGGCCATGATAGCGTCGTCGTCCACGTTCCAAGGCCCCGTTTGCTTTCCTAGTCAATTGCTGCGGGGTTTCAACACGAAAGAAAAGAACCGATCTTAGTCCTTACGAGACAAGGGTCTTGTCCGCCGGTGTTGCCAAGTAATCCACCTACCCGCGCGGTTCGGATACGGAGTATCAAGGCCCTTCGCTTCTTCTTGTCGAGACGGACTGGCTATATGGGATTCTGAGCTGTCACTCTGGTCGTCTCATGCCGACAAGGCAGTTAGTTCACCTTCCAAGATGCCGGGAATTACTAGATCAAGGCCCAGGCCTTGGAGGTGCATGCTTTGCTCGTGGTGGTGACGGAACATGCCATGTTCGTCCCATCCCAGGAGCCAACGCAATCAAGTGGATCAATATTCGTCTGCAGCGTGACGATGCCTCATTGTCCATCAACACTTTGCCCACAACCCGCGATTCAAATGGGATGTGATGCGTTGCCCATTGCGGCTTGTCTTGCGCGCGGCCGCCGCCACGCCCGATGGCATCTAACCCGCAAAGGGTAATAGGTCGATTCGTAGCCCGTCCGCGGAATCCGTCTCGTGGCCTTGTCCTGGTTTGACAAGAGCGGAATTGCGCCGAGAGAGACTGGGGCTCTTTCGACAAGGCCAGGTCCCTGGCAGTCTTGACTTGCCGCGGCTCTTTGCATGTGATTGATTGCCCATCACCGGGATAATACAAGACCAGTCTATAACCAAGCAGGAAACCCGCGAGTGTCATTGCAAAACAAGGATAAACCACTATGATCCGCATAAGCACCGAGGTGAGGCCCTGGGGGAGTTTCATGCGAAGCTGGAGAAGCTCCGAGAGAGCCAAAGGCACCAGTTGAGAAACCACTCCAAAAGGCGTCAAGTGTCGAGTTTCCCTCCCTCCCTGCAGGGATTGCGTGTCCAGGGCTGAATCTCGCACGCCACCCCCTAGTCGTCCTGCCCAAACAGGAATCCTTCGGGAATGTTTCTGGAAGCATTCCCAAATAGGGGTGGGCGTGAGATGAGACGCCCCGGTCAGCCCAGATCTGGCCCACCCCTTGAAACTTGCCCTTCAGAGGCTACCTCCCAATCCCAAATCCCCGATGCCACCACGCAGCGTGATCGAGTAATCATGACCATGACGATTCATCGCCGTCGATCATTCAGAATCTGACTCCAACGACAGGCAACTGCCGTTCTCGAGCTGACGGCGGCCGACTGTCGACACCACCGCGGCACTCGACAAGTGGGCGCGGACCGAGAGAGTCATGTAATGTACCTACAGCACAGCACATCACAGCACAGCACAGCACAGTACTGCAATGTCATGTAGGCACAGCGCTGTATGTAGGTACCGTCGCACTCCGTACGGAGCAGCCAAATGTGCGTCCTTTTCCCTCGTCACAATCCAACGAGAGGCATCCGAAGCCTTGCAAAGCATATCTCGGCCAACTTTGGCTTTTACGCCGTTTCAGATAAGGGGATCGGCCTGGGACATCGTCATCCGTTGGTGGACACGGTCGGCACTTTGCAGCATGCCATGCCGTGCCATGCCCCCAAATTGCGACAGCCCTATGGGCAGCTTTGCCGAAATGGACGAGACATTGGGCTTCGACTCGCGAGCTCCTGACCGCAACAGAACCATACGGCAAACGTCCTTGACCGGCGGACGCGGGGTTGGAGAGTGGGAAACGGCATTAATCTGCGACGCAGGCCTGCGGCACAGACCGTACTTGGCCCTGTCAAACTGTCAACCAGGCCGATATTGCAGGGCGTCAAAAACCAGAATAGAATAGCGGCACAGAAAGCTTATTATGAGTTTACTAGTCTCGTCGCTTCTCTGCTTCTGAGCGTGGGGTTTGCGCTGGGAAACCAATCCTGTGCATCCCGTTGGATTCCTCAATGGCGAGCCGGCAACATCGCTTAGAGAGAAAAAGGGAGGGCAAACTTTGTTGTCTTGTCTGGTCTTGTCGCCTTGTAGCCGTTGATTCCTCCAGGAAGATCCGTGTTTCAAAATACGATGGCGCCGCTCGATGCCCTTCTTTGTTTGATACGAGACACGGTCCATCTTGTTTGTCCACGAATCGCACAACTGGCTTCGTCCTCCAGCTGTAACCAGCATCACTCAATCAGTCAACGTCGCCTTGCCTTGCCCTGCCTGGCCTCTCAACGTTGGGGACCTTGTGAGTCTCAGGGCCTTACCGCTCGGCTTTCACACTGACCACAGCGTCGGACAACTTCATCTCTGTGAGACATGCTGTGCTTTCCCGCCCTGCACTTCGCCAAAATCGACGCGGTTGGTTGGCTCTCAACAAGCAACATCCCAGCCCCTTGTGCGAGCCGAGCGCCCCAGCCGTAGCCCCTGGCCCACGCCTCACGTCAAAAGAATTCCCCAATTCTTTCTTTCCTTTTCTTGACTGCTCCTCAGTTGAGGCGTGCACGCCACGCTGTCAAAAGCTTCCCCAGATTGTATTGCTCGCACGGCTGGTTGAGAGCCCAAGCCCGTGTCCATCAGGTGAAGTGACTTGCTAGCGACTTCAGCTTCTCCAGTGCGGAATTAATAGTTGCTTTTCTTCATCTTGACAAGCCCGCGATGGCATCAACCCCACAAGATTTCTGCGCTGCTGCACGCCACCAGCTTTTCAGCTCAGCTGGCGACACCTCGCTTGCTGATTGGACTGAGATGATTCGCCAGACCCTTTACCCGAGCCATGAGGCGGGCTCGTGTGACGTCTGCGCCGTTGTGCAGAGATGCCCATGTTGCCTCACAAGGGGTTTCGGCGGAGGCCTTCTGCACCTCCGGACAGGACGCGTCTCGAGAATTAAGGCCTACCCCGTACCGGCCGTCTAGGGACCCGGAGTCCGTCCTCATCTCGGGGCTGGGCCCGGTCCGACCGCACTCCGGAGGATTGACCGTACGGGGACGAGCTTCAACCGAGGCTTGTGGAGTCCATCAGAGTCGTTGACGGGGATCTTGCATGTTGCCCATCGCGAGACATAGGGCTGTATTCCTCCACCGAAATCTCCTAGATACGGGCTCCGGAAAGAATGCCAAAGGTCTAGACCTTGGGCCTATTGCTCCCCACTTGCTCTCCACCACTAAACTGAGCAGCCTTCTTCAGGTTGAGCTAAGGTTGTCGATAGCGGAAGCTTGGCTGGACCACTATTCCGCATTCACAGTGCTAGCATACGGGCTCCAAAGCCAAGATTGACACATGTGTCTTTCTCTGGCATGGATATGCGTCGAGTTCCTTGGGTGTAATCTCGATCTGTTCCCGTGATGCCTCAAGTACCTCTTCTGATAGGGCAGCAAGACCTAGTTGTAGATCAAGTCAAGCATGTCCATCAGTCTGTAAGCCAAACTCGTTCAAGCCGCAACACTAGAGGTAAATAGCGGTAAGGTATCATCATCATCGGTATAGTAAGCTGGGATTTCAAATGCCGTTGAAATCGAGGCTGTGTAGAATTGCATCATGTAAGTCCGCTAGGCCCCTAAGCGTCGCCGTAAATGCAGAGCTTCAGCCCGGCTGACGAGGCCTTGCTTCTGTGATGAACCAACTCTGGGAGGTTTCGAGCGACGGATATTCCCAGCCGCATGACCGACAAGAACGGTCCAGCCCGCACCCGTCCATGTCGGCGTTGTCTTGATGTCTCACTGTTCCGGCAAGGCCCATGTCGGCTGCTCTCCCACCTCCCGTGAGGGCGTCCAGTCGCAATGTGAGAATCCAACGCCAAATAGATCCACGGCGCTGGCTTGGGATGACTATCGATAGAGGCGTCCTCAGACGCGTGGTTCAAATGCTTGTTGAGCCCGGACCGGCTAATGCTCAGCCACATCCCGTCCGGGCCCCAAGATTGGTCACCGAGAGCATCTCAAATAATTTGTTAGCCCACTTTTCCATCAGTAGTGCATGTTGACCATTCCTCGACTATCCGTGCCTCCAGCGTGTGACGAGTTCTGATTCTGGATTGACTGGCCAGGAGGAGTTGTTGACCTTCTCACTAGGGCCAAGGAGGTGAGTGGTATGACGATTGCTACCCCTGGAGCTATCGCCTCGACAATCTGGTGGCTGAGTGACACCGGAGGTGACGGACCGGAGGCAACGGAAGACTGGATCTCCAAGGAAGAAACATGTAATCTCACGGTCGCAATCGAGACCTTCCTGACCTTCCTGAGTTGTGTACTTTGCCAAAATAGAAACATTCAAAGTTTGCCAATTGTATCCGTAGTGGGGAGACTCGATAGACAAGACACCCAAGGTGAGAGACGGGTTTCAACGACGATCGCTGCCGTTCTGGGCCCCAAGTTGTTGGTCGCTCGCAACCTGTCAAGCTTTCCCGCTCCACTTGACGTTGCATTGCCACGGGATATCCGGGACGTGGTTGCGCGGGCAGCAGGCTTTGAAGAGATCTGAATTTTCAAGCCGCATTGCCAAGAGCCTTCTCGTATCCAATCCCGTATGGCTGGAGTGGACGCCTCTGCCTTGGAAGCCAATCCTCTATGGTTGCGGTGGTTGTGGCGCGCCTCTCCCGTATCTTTGATCCTCGGCGACTGGTTGGAATTGGGCAGCCCTAGAAGCCTGTGCCTTGTAGGGAGGGAGAGGAGGCTCGGGGCCATGGGGCCGAAGTGTTTCGGTTGCGGGTGATGCCCTTAAGCTGTCATTGAGAGCATCGTAATTTGAGCCTCTCAGAGCAAGGGAATGACAGGGTCCCTCGCCAGAGGAGTTGAACCTCGGCAACCCCACCACCCAATTTCCATGATTGCTTGCCACTGGACTTGGCTCAAAGGAGACAATATCCCGGGCACTATCAACCAGGGAACCGGTTGTATGGGCCAGGACTAGAGTCTAATGCCAGTCGCCCTTCCAGGAAGCGAGACCGAACCTGACTGTCGGCTGTTGGATGTGAAGGCTCGATGCGAATCGACAAACCCCGGATATCGGCCCCGGCCTCAGGGGAGTCCGAGGGAGTGAAACGATGGGCCAACCCCGAGTCGAGTCTCAGCATCATTGGGTCTCGTTAGAGATATTCGGACATTAGCTTCGCCTTGACACGGAATGAATGCAAAAAGGGTCTGGTGTCGCAGGATTGGGATCTTGCATCTGTCAAACTCTCTGGCATCGCAAGCATCCCTGGCACAGGGCCGTAGTGCTATGGGAGATCGACACGGACAGCCGGTTAGTGAAATAAGGTGTTGCTGCGCCTCGTCCAGTCGTCATCAGGTTTCAGGGATGCAAAGTGAGGAGCAAGTCAAGTGCCGTGTTTAGTACAGTAGCTCAGGTGTCGACGGTTGTGGTGTCGGTCTTTGTTTCTGAGTGGATATTGTGGTGCACAGAACCTGATTTATCCAGTCCCGCGCATATTGCTGAAACTTGGTTTGGATGCTCGGTGCTACTTTGCGGATCTGAATGCCAAGTACCAGCGTTGAACCAAGGTGCTGACGCCGCGCATGAAGCCACAGCTCGGCAGTTGACTAGAATCCACCACAGCGAGAGCCTTTTTTACCGCTGCGTGGGTCAATCGCGCCGGGATGAGGGACCCTCAACTTGCTCTGATACGCGAGGGACCGTCGTATTGATGGAGGCCAAGCAACGGGCCTTGTATACTCGAAACAACTGCAAGGTGATCGTCAACGGCAATACAGTAGGGCCTCAGTTGACCAGCCCGGCCGGCAGCACAGGGCTGAAGAGGGTGTGGTTCACATTCCAATCACCCGCGCTCGAACAGTCCCGAGCTCCACTCGCCTGCCATGTCTCGATCATGCTAGACGCAATGGTGCAGCTTCGAAGGGTTCAGCCGTTGGCAAAAAGTAACGTTAGAATTTATCCCAAAGCAGTGAGACAAACGAGATTGAATCATGAGATACGCGGATACATGGATCCGCTTTGCCCGTCATGAAAAAGCATCTTGGACTTGTAGCAAAACCGAGAAACTTTCACGAATGCAGCGCGGTCGGACGACAAGGCGATACCGAGTCATCAACCAACTTCGCCGACAGCCACCCCACCCTCTGTAGCCACTCAGGCTTTTGGAGTCGCGCAACCGTCGTACGTATGGGTTCTGGGCTTGTGGGTTTCTCTGAGATAGTACGCTGTTCGATACGGCGGCGGTTGAGTTTGTCTGGTGCCCGCGCGTCAGTGTCAAGTCTGAGGCCGTGGCTACGGTTAGATCCAGCACCAACGGCACCAAACGGCGAAGTGCCTACTGAATTCGTATTCGAGTCCGTGGGGGACTGAAGGCTAGTGACCACCCGCCGGCCGCGTCCGCTGCGTGTAACTTGAGGATGCCCGTCATGGCGGGAGAGGTGTTTGACATGGCCTTTTCGGGATGTGGCAGTTTGGCATGGGCATTTTCGGATGGGGTTGAGCAGGAAGGGGGCAATCGGCCGCGTCAAGCTGAATGGCTGAGCATGATGACGACGTGGGACTATCCATCCCTTCAAGCCAAGCTGATCGTGTGCTGGAATCTTGCTCCGTCCAAGTTGACAAGACTGCTGAATGCTGATCCGCTAACATTGGATGGAAGGCGTGGAAGCACAAGAGAAGCAGGTACGAACTGCCGAAGACCTTTCCCGGCTGCCCTCGGACCAAAAAGAGCAATTGTGGCGCAACATCTCTGGGGCCCACGCCCCTCCATCGGGGTCTTCCAAGATGCCGGGAGCCCTAGAACGCATTATCTCTCATTCCGCTGATGACCACGTTAACTCCGCCATGGCTTGTGTTTAGGTTTGTTCATTTCCTATGGTTTAGGTCTTGTTTCTCGAGGGCAAGGACCTTTTTCCTGCGTCCAGCTTGGCAGAGGGGGCTTTGGCACTTGGCAGAGCGACGATCATGACCAGATCCGGTTTGAAGGCGAACCGAGCGTTTCTCCATGTGCTCCCTAGCAAGTGTATTAGCTAATTTTGATGCCCTTGCTTCAGCTTCAAGCTCAATGTTTCTTGGGACAGCCCTCATCCTGCGCTCGAGATGCTGTGTCTCTGTGAAAACTGTCTCGTTCCTTTTTTCTTGCGCTCTCGCCTTCTCCAGCGGGCGCCGCCTCCCCCCGAGAAAAAAATCACGCTCCCAGTGTAGCCAAGCCTCGGCGTCTTCAGGGGCCAACCAGGAGGCGTATAAGGCCAGCCCTAACATCAGAAGAAGGGTCCCAGGCTGCATTGAAGGAATGAGTGGTAGGGCTGAGGAAGGCCGCCGCCCGCTATTCGCGACATCTTCGCACTGAGACCCCCGAGGCCCGAGGCCGCGTGTGGCGTTTGTGGCGCAAAGCCGCGTATGGATTTGCGGTGCGCGGCTTCTCCACTTTCCGTGGTCACTCGCTGGCTCCCTCACGGGAATCTCCATCGCCATCCAGCTGGCTTTGGCCAAAACACGACTCAAGCCGCGAGCTGCCCCTGCAAAGCTGGAGCTGCTAACACGACGCTTGGGAGGAATGGCGGACGAGTGATAGGGCTTAGCTGGCGGATCCTCAATTAAGGAGGGAGCAGACGACGGAATTTGCCGTCAGGTGTTGCAGACAAGAAATGGCGAGGGGTTGGTCATCATCTCCTAATCTCATGCTAAAGAAGGAAACGAGCAGTCACTGTACAGCAGTTGGTTCTGCGAGTCTCAGAACACGAGGTTTTTTTACGCATGGAAAATAAAGATATGGATCTTTGTCAGCGGACGATGGAAAGTCCTATGCTCCACAGGGATCGGATCCTCTCTGACAATGCGTTGCTCGCGATTCGTCTGTGTTACGAAGCGCCCAGTTGTAGGGTGTCTCAGGGACGTGATCATTTGAGCAGAGATGAAGCTAGGCAAAACACCCAAGGAAACTGGTCGAGAATACGCTGCTCGCATTCCGTGCCAATGACGATACCTTCCAGGCTAGGGGAATCGGAGCAGTGCCGCAGATTGGAGGACACGGCTCCATCCCCAACACAACCACACCTGAGTCAAAAAAGAGCCGCCGTCGTGCAGCGGCGACGGACCATTGACCCAGCCCTGGAGGGCTGCGATAACTGCCTGCCTGTTCTGGCCTCTGCTGCACCCGACGGACTGGTTTCGCCTTGTTGTGAGGACCAAGATCAGGAGGACCCAAGCCCGTAGTCGGTTCATGTCTAGTGTGTCGCCCAAGTGTCGATGCGCTTTCCGCTCGTTAGCCCCGACCCGACCGGGTGCAGGGACCAGGCCTGAAAGACTAACACCGGCCGTAGGTGGGGGGAGTGGGAATGCTCTCGGTCTCGCTATGATGGCTGGCGTTGGCGTTGGCGTTGGTTCGAAGCGGGAGAGCAACCACCACTGGCGACGCCTAAGATAGTTGGTGTTTTAGACTCCAGGCAGCCGAATTTGCAGCTTTATCTCCGGGACCGAGCCAGCAGAGATCGAGAGACATGGCCGGATTGCCGCATCCCACAATCCGGCGTAACCGGTCCAAGGAGAGGCTCTTGCGAGGCCGGCGAGCCCTGGGCTAGCCCGCCGAAAACGGTGAGAGGATGGAAAGGAGTGAAAGGATGCAGCGAGGACGTGGACGTGAGGGATGGCATAGAGCTTTCTTGACAGGGCCACCAGCCACCACTGCCCGTAAACTTACCAAGCAGAGAGAGAGAGGCAGACCGGACAAGCAAGTCACGGCCGCTGTCGACCTCACCTCACTTCACCCTTTGGACGTTGTCGCATGTCGTCAGGCGATCCCTCATCAGAGATACGATCCAGGGGGTCCGCCTTGTATCCCTGGGAGATCCTGGCAGATCTCCCATCGGCACGCGGGGTTCCTCCATAACCCTACGAATACCTCGGACTCTGAGCACAGTAGGCCGAGTGTTGCAGGCTGGTTGAGGTTTGTGTGCGTGGTGGTGACAAGAGTAAAAAAGACGCAGAGTCGACTTGGCGTGGGATGATGCCCAGTGAAACCTAAACAGCGACATCTTAGCTGCCCTACCTCTATGCTCTGTTTGGCAGGTCCCAAGAGAGATGGGGCTCACAACAGCTGCGAACCCATTTTGCTTGGAATCATGATCTCCACGCTGGCTCAGAACTATCGAGTCATTATGATGGCGAGGAATGGTTCATGAAATGATGTGTTTCTGCCGAGCCTCGTTTCGCCTCCCGCGCAGGCTGATTTGAGAAGCCAATACTTCTTGGCATGCCGAGAGGCTTTGCAAGCTGAGGAATTGTGCCAATGACAAAGACTCAAGGTTTCTTTGTCAGAACCGTTGCCTGTTGCCCGAGTGCCCGAATAGTAAGGGAGCCGAATGGGTTCGGGCTCGTGGGTAAGGGAAGCCAAGGGGCGGAAGGGAGAAAAAGGGCGGTCCATGACCACGAGGAAGTATGACGAGGCGGCATCCAAAGAATGGTGGCGGATTGGGCCAAGGCACCGGGTACGAAAGCGAGGCGAACCTCGAGGTCCGGTCCTGAGCCACGAGGCAAGGTGAAAAAATATCCATCTGCTTCCGTCTACCGTGACATCAACTCCCGTCGTGCATACATACTGTAGGGCTTTATCCAAGGCTCTTCCCCGGAGGCTTGCGCATGTGCAAATATCCGCCCTGCCGCTGGAGTCGAGCAACTAACAAGACGGACAGACAGATAGCACAAGCAGGTTGAGGTGGGATATTGACCCAGGAATAGCAATATAGCATGGGAGACGGGGTGCTGCAGGCGGGAGGCGGACGGGATGCGCATGAGGGCCAGTGAGCGGTGCAGGCCAGAGAAGCAGGATGGAAGAGGGCAAAGGGAATCCATCCCAGGGCCAGGGAAGAAGCTTGCTGTCGGGCGTTATTCACAGAAACAGATGCAGTATCTCCTGCAGCTCTCGCACCCTCGGCCTTGTCAATGTCAAGTCAAAAATGCCCGTCCGCCCAACGGCAGCAGAATCTTGCGCCAACGGCCGTGTCAACGCCAACGGCGATCCGAAGAGGGTGCGCGCTGCGCAATGCCGGTTCGGTTGGTGCACAAGTCCGTCCAGGGAGCGGGCGAGGTGAGCAAGGGGACGACCACGGCCGCTGACAGAGGATGACGAGGGCTCTCTGTCTGGCCTGGTCGCCCTTTTCGGCACAAAGGTGAGAGGAGGTACTTGGCCGCGTGCCAAGCTCATGTAGTCGCTATGAGGACCCCTTTCAAGCGTTACCGCTGCCAAGCCGGCCCTACACCCCCCTCCCCCGCGAAGCTATCCCCAGCGTTTCTTCTCCGCACACACCCGCCGGGAGGCTGTGCGA
>JABFFE010002084.1:0-10914 GCA_013623625.1 Fusarium setosum
TGGCGATGAGGGCGTCGTCTACTGGGTAGTCCTCCGAGGGCATGATGCCTCGATCACGTCTCTTCCGAACCCAATTGGCATCACAAATGTTCTCCCCCGCGAGGCTACCGGCCCAATGGATCGCGTCCGTCCGCTGACACAATTTTTTTTGCGTCAATTTAGTACACTGCCGCCGTCAAGTCCTCGAGCCTCGATCCCACCGCTACCGCCCTCGCCAACCTCGGCGCCGTCCTCGAGAAGGACTCCAAGCTCGCCGCCATCCTCTCGGCCCCCACCCTGACCGTGGCGGACAAGCAGGCCATCGTCCAGGAGCTCCAGAAGCAGTCCGGCGCCAGCCACGAGACCGTCAAGAACTTCCTCGAGACCCTCGCCGAGAACAACCGGCTGGGCCTCCTGCCCGGCGTCTGCGAGAAGTTCGCCACCATCATCTCTGCCGCCCGCGGCGAGGTCGAGGTTACCGTTACCAGCGCTCAGGTACGTCGGTTTATTGGGACATGGGAAAGCGGGAAGGGAGCAGCAAGCAAGGATGGCAGTCGACTTATATACTCGGATACGGCGCCAATGGGATTGAATGGATCAATGAGCTGACGTCGTCGTCTCTTTAGCCCCTCGACAAGCGAACCCTCAACCGATTGGAGACGGCCGTCTCCAAGTCCGCCTACATTGGCCAGGGCCAGAAGCTCAAGGTCACCAACGCTGTACGTTCCCCCATCGACAAGTCTAGGCCTATCAGTCATATTCGGACAATTCTATGCCTCTACGGAACCTATTCCTAACCCTCCCGCCTCTAGGTCAACCCTGAGATCGTCGGCGGACTCGTCGTCGAGATCGGCGACCGAACCATCGACCTGAGCGTCTCGGCCCGCCTCGCCAAGATGAACAAGCTCCTGACCGACTCCCTGTAAAACCACCATAGTAAACAATCCTATTTAGTGTCTCCTTTGCCTCGTCTCGTGGGCGTTCGGCCGGCCCCCTCCGCGTTGCCCGCCATTCACCCACGCAATCCAAACGGGCGGCCCGCCGGCTTTATGGGCTTCCCCTCCCGACTTTTTTTGTATCCCCGGGCGAGGGGAGAGTGTCGATGGAAAGAATAGTGTAGGAAGGTGTGAATAGGGCGCGCAATAAATGCAGTTCCCCAATTGAGTTCTTTTGTTCCCAGTGTGATGTGTGGCTCTTCGTGTCCGAGGTCTTGTCGGAAATAGCGGAAGTACGAGCACTCTGCGAACAATTGAGAGTTGGACAGCCTCGACAGATCAACGAGCTATTTGTCCCTGGAACGATTCTCGTCGAAAAATGACAAGATCACATCATTCAGAAGTCAAGGTGGATGCGCACAAAAAGGATTCACACCTGTCCAGAGTCATATCACTGTCTATTCATTGCAATACTCGATAACATGTCTAAGCCCATCGAACACGACGGAGCTCAACCGCAGTCCTGCACAACGTGATCTAATGAGGTCTTGCTTTTCAGAACGCCCAATTCCTTCTCTTGATAGCGCCGTCCGTCTATCTCATGCAGCAGATATCTAGGCTCCCTATGCCTTGGTTTCATACTCGTCATCATGCTCATAGTTGCCCTGGAGAGTCTCATCCTTGTATCGCTCAAGCTGGTCTGAGACGTAGCTATGCATATGAGCATCAGCCTCTGTTCGGGCCTTGGCTCGCTCTGGGTCATCGTGATAGATGGAGTTGGTCATGGAGCGGACGTCGTCATCAAAGTCGCTGCGAGCACCGATGGAGCGAGCTGTAGACGAACGTCTCACGCGAGGCATGCCCGAGGGATGAGGAACACCCGCCTCCACGCTTCGGTGGAAAATGTCATCAAAGTAATGGCCCATGGCGATAGACGGCGTACGAGGAGTATGAGGAAGACGACAGTTGACGCTATATCTCGGTTAGCAAACTCGTCTATTATAGACAAGTCCGGTGCAACGTACCCAGTATCATGAATCATTCGAGCAATCAGCCCGGTCCAGCCACATTGATGGGTAGCCCCCAAGCCGCGTCCAGTGTCACCATCAAAGAACTCATGGAACCAGAGATAGTCCTTCCAGTGTTCATCAAAGTCGAGTCGGTTATCACCACCGTTTATGCTGCGTCTTCCATCATCCGTACGAGCGAAAAGATGCTGCAGGCGATGCTGAATCTCTTCAGATACCTTGCCCAAATGCATGTAGTCACCGCTACCGGTCGGGCATTCGACTTGGAAGTCTGGTCCATAGAACAGGAAGAAGCGCTGTAATGACTCGACCAGCAAGAAGTTGGCGCACAGCCAGATGGGACCTCTCCAATTGCTGTTGCCGCCAAACAAGCCGCTGTCGGAGTCACCGGGCACGTATCCAACACAGAACTTTTGCCCGTTGACATCCATGGAGAACGGGTGCTCCTTGTGATACTTGGAGAGGGACCGAATGCCGTGGTCGCTGAAGAACTCATCCTCGTCAAGCATTCGCTTAAGGATCTTCTCCAGTCGGTCTTTGCTAACAATGGATAGTAGGATTCTGTTCCCCTTTCCTCGCTTCCGAATACTGGCCATGTTCCTCTCGGCCAGGTCACATCGGTGCTCGATGAACCAGTCAACCCTCTTCTTGAATGAGGGGAGCCGGTTGATCAACTCTGGTTCCAGAGTAATGGTCGCATACAGGGGGATCAGGCCCACGAGCGATCGAACGGGAAGCTGCTGGATCCAGGGGCCGCCCCAAGAGATGGCATCATAGTAGAAGCCATCTTCCTCGTTCCAAAGAGATTTTTCATCCTTGTGACCAGTTCGAAAGGTCATTGCATCACTAATGAAGATGAAGTGCTCAAAGAACTTGGAGGCGATATCCTCGTAGATTCGCCGGTGCTTGGCCAGCTCAAGGGCAATGTTGAGCATGGAAAGGCAGTAGAAGGCCATCCACCCTGTGCTGTCTGCTTGCTCGAGGACACCTCCAGTCGGCAACGGCTCAGACCGGTTGAACAGGCCAATATTGTCGAGGCCCAGGAAGCCTCCCTCAAACACATTCTTGCCGTCAGCATCCTTGCGGTTCACCCACCAGGTGAAATTCAAGAGAAGCTTCTGGAACACACGCTCCAGGAAGTCCAGATCCTGACGGCCGTACATCTTCCGCTCAATCTTGAACGTCCTAAAGGTGGCCCACGCATGAACTGGCGGGTTCACGTCACCAAAATTCCACTCATACCTAGAGAGCGTTTCAGTGACCCATTTCATAAGAGAAATCCATGAAGGGTGTACCACTTACGCTGGAAGCTGCCCATTGGGATGACAGTACCACTCTCGAGTAAACAAGTCAAGCTGCTTCTTGGCAAAGTCGGGGTCAATCATGGCCAACGGAATGCAGTGAAAAGCACTATCCCAGGCAGCGAAGAATGGATATTCCCATGAGTCGGGCATTGACAGAATGTCATCGCAATGCATATGCTTCCATGCAGAGTTTCTGATGTCTTTGCGCGAAGTCGGAGGAGGAGGCATTGTAGGGTCGCCGTTCGCCCAATGATCCCAGATGAAGTGATAATGCTGCTTGGTCCACATCATGCCGGAGAAGGCTTGTCGCTGAATGTTGCGCAAGTCATCCGCCATGGGAAGGGGACTAAGCCTATAGTAGAACTCATCTGCTTCCTCCTTACGGTTCTCGATAACATCGTCGAACTCTTCTTCATCAAGGTAGGTATCGTCTCGTCTGGTGAAGCGGAATCGGACAACTATAGGTGGACTTAGCGAAATTGACCCAGACACTCAGTTTGGATAGATCCTTACCAGCACATTCGCCAGGGTTGACGCCGCCATCTTCATTAAAGTTGAACCAAGCAGCGCACTTGGTTCCAGACTTGGCAGGATTAACGGCGTCTTTCTCACCGTTGACGATGTACCTGTGGAACGCATCCTTTACATAAGGCTGCTTGTTCTCCTGGTCATACAGAGCCTTGAAGTTGGTGTCGTTCTCCGTAAACATGAACTGAGGCATCACATCGTCGCCGCTGGAGCCTACACCGGGTGATGGGGAGCAAAGGAAGTAGCGCTCTCCCAGGCTCCAGTGGTTGGACTTGGCCACATTTTCGTCGACGTATTTAATCGCAGGCTTCTTGTCCTCCGGTTCTCGCCCCCAGCTCCAGGTGTTGCGGAACCACACTTGGGGGATGATGTGGAGCGGTGCAGGGTCGGGGCCTCGATTCCAAGCAGTGACTCGGAACAGAATCTCGTCCGGATCATCGTTTTCCTTCGCAGTCTCGATAAAGATATCCCAGTATCTATCCTGGTCGAACACACCAGTGTCGATGATCTGGTATTCTTTATCTTCTTTTCCTCTTCGGGCGTTTTCATCGATCAGGTCTTTATAAGGAAACTTTTTCTGGGGATACTTGTAAAGGAACTTCATGTACGAGTGCTATCATGACATGTTAGTATGTTAGTGAATTTGGGGAGTTGGGGTCTGTTACAGTCTATTACAAGCGTTAGTCGGAGATTACTAGGGAACAATCGGCAAGGTAGAGCAGAAATACTAACTGGAGTATTGTCGACGTGGAAATGTGCTTCCTTGACGCTTTCTCCGTGGTTTCCCTGCGGGTTCGAGAGACCGAAGAGACGTTCCTTCAGAAAGTCGCTAAGAAAAGGTCAGCAATCATGATGTGGATCAGCTGGGTTCACTAGACGAACTCTTCTTCATTCCAGAAGCTAAATGCAATGTTTTGCTGGCCGTGAGTGTCGCAGACACCAGCGATACCGTCCTCGCCCCAGCGGAACGCGCGCGATCGGGCATGGTCGTGTGGAAAATCTGGCGTGACTCGTTAGGAGGAGTGGACAATAGAGGTTTTCAAGTGTGCGTACGGCTCCAGGCGTCTCCATCATGACTGTAATCCTCTCGGACTAGAAGCTGGTTAGCAATTGACTTATTACAGCCGCTATGAGCTTGGGAAAACCAAGGCGAGAGCGTTATCACATGCCTGTAGCCCATTGTCTCTCAGCGACGTAAGGACCCCATTTCTTCCAGTACTTGGTGCGGTCGCGGTCCTCTTTCAGGCGTCTCTCCTCCTCGGTGAGGTACTCGTGACCGTCGAAAACAACCATTGCTCAAAACTGGAGCTCGACGAGAGCTCAGCGAGGGGCAGAAGCACGGGCGGCACGGACGACGATCGACGAGGGGTAGCAACGGCTGCTTAGGTGGGGGAAGATGGGATCGATTGGAACGAGTGGGGGAGGACGAGAGGGAAAAGAGGAACGAAGTAAAGAGTGAAGACGATGGTCTATGAGCTAGTCTTCTTAGGTGACGCTTCTCTGGCAGGGAGAGAAGGGTAGAAAAGAAGGTGAGAGGAGAGGAGAGAGAGGAAGCGGAGAGAAAACAGCTCTCTGGAGAGCGAGACACGATCGACGATGGTGGGTAGGTCCCGAAGGCGACAGTCCAGGTTGTGCCTGAGGCTTAGGCAAGAGCCAGATGCGCAACTTCCCTTCTTGTTCCTGGTTTCTGGATATTTCTCTACTTTTTCTGGCCAGCAGCCGATAGCACATGGCTTTTGGCGAATGGCGTATCTTGGTCGAGCCAACCGATTGCAACGGCGGCCGCCGCATTTTCTCCGTCGCGATGCGCTTTGATGTTTTGGGAAACATGGGTTTTTTTCTCTAGATAGAACTGCTTACAGCCGAGTGACATCGATGGCACAGTTTAGCAGTAAGCGGTTAGCCATGAGCACGGCTCTTACACTCCACCAAGAACACCATCACCGGTCGCTCCCCGGCGAGTGGTCATGGAACCAACGGCAGTTCTGTCGCGAGAGCAAAACCGACAAGAGGCGCTCCAAGACATCTCGTGGATGGCCTTCCAGGACAAATCCTCCGCTGGAACACCATGGGAGTGGGAGCATTACTGTTCCATTGCAGCGCATTGCAGGAGCTTACATGAAGTCTACGAAGTAGACGACTCGCTCTGGAGGCAGTTTGCGCATGCCGGTGAAGGATGGCGGCTCCAGCGTTCCCGGCCGAATTTACAGTGGCGTTCGCTAAAAGTGCCTGCAGCTTTCACTGCAGCTATGACGTCTTTCAGCATTCGAAAAGCCGGGAGTTGTTCGTCGGAATCAAGGTTCTGGACCGTGTCGTCTCACAAGCTTGAGGAACCCCAGCCTTCCTGATTAAGGCAATACTCCAACGGTCTAGTTCAGCCCTGGAGGTTGGTTTTTTTTCTCATATCAGCAGTCGGTATGGAGTATTGCTTTTGTACATGATGGTTCAATTTGCCAGCGACATTGTCCGACTTGGGCACCGGTGAACTTCAATCTCCAAGGCCGCTATACAATGCGAGATGAACGTTCCCCTCTACTTTGCACACATAGTTAAACCCCGAATTGAGATCTTCATACCTTACCTAAAACCCCGATGGATATTCTCGCATGCTGAGTGTACGTATGCCTTACATATCTCGATGAGAGAACTGGAGCTCAAGGACGCGAGGGGCATTACTACCCTACTGCTATCCAATGGTCGGTTACTCCTAAAGAGCGTAATCTAGTATGATCCTTCGTCTCGTTTAGGAATGTATCACATAGGAAGCAGAACTATGGACCTCTTCACTGCCGACTCCCGTAAGGCTCAGATGATACCCGATTCGCCCCTCCGCATCGCTTCTATCATGACTCAAACCAGTCATGACAGGAGGTTGACTTTGTCTGAAACTATCGCCATATTGTCTAGGGACTTACCAACAATGCGGATTTTAATTTCTTTATATTGACACTTGTGCAACCTAGCTATGGCATAGGGGCACATCTCATGCACTCCCTTGTTTTCGACCTTAGCCAAGTAAGCGTCGAATATGACCGATGAACGCCTGTTCATCTCGTCCTGACCGCCCAGCCTCACAGTCTGGCGCTAGCTTTGGTCGTCATCAAGTGGCGTAATAAGAGCTGCATGCTCGAATGCGGCTAGCTGGTTCAACGTGTGCCAACAAGACCCCAACTGCCATTATTGGCAGTCTCTCGATGTGGTACAAGCCCAGCCTCAAGCATTAGGCCATGCTAAACCATCGAGGCGACTCACAAAGCTGCAATTCAAACCTCAGATCAGTAGGGCCCGCACTCGATGCTCTTGGATCCCAAAATGAAGACGTAACATGCCAAACTTCTGGTTCAATATCGTCAGAGGTAATTGCTTCTTACGAACGGTCTTTGGTGAGCCCCTGGTAGGGGGTCTATCAACATGGAGCCACCGAATCCGCCTCTGGCCAGTACCGAGGCATCACGGCGTCGCCAATTATCCCGATCCTTGCCCAATCTCTCACCACAATCAATTGCATACAAGCTCTTTTAGGGCGTATTGTCGGATGTTTCACAGGTCAAAGCTCACCGAGAGAGCCAGCTGGCTGTTCCCTCATAGCACCTCGGCTGGTAGTCAATAAATTGTCTGCAGCGACCTAATTGGCCCGGGGACATCCTTGCGGGCCAAGCTCCCGCGTTCCAGCGCCAGGCACAAAAAGCTAAGGCGACGTCGCCGCTGCTTGCTGCTCCAATCTCTTGCAGTGCGCGCCAGCTTCTGCTCACGCCTCAACAAGCCCCATCCCCATCGTCAGATGCCAACTCCGCCACTATAGATTCGTGGCTTACTTGTCAACTCTTCGTCACCTTCGTTTGTCGCCTCTTCAATCGCTTTCCCCCTTTAGTTTTAAAAAATCCCATTCGACCATGCGATCCTGATTTCGTATTGCGACCTTGCACATTGTTCATCGTTCTTTTGCCCTACTTTGGCCAGTCGCGTTGTCGCCCACAGTCTAGACAACACGTTCGCCAACCGATTTTCCCACCCCTTTCCGACACCCATATACGAACTACAGGCCTCAATATAGGTTTTCGCCATGTCCGACGCTACATCTTCTTTTCTCCGGAGGGTGATACTGGAGTCACCGCCTGGAGAATGGGCTATGCGCCAGCTTCGTGAGCTCCTCATTGGCGCCCTCAAGCAAGGTCCCATCCCTCAACATGTGTCCTTCGAGATGGACGGCAACCGGCGATATGCCCGAAGCCATAGAATGGAGACCGTGGAAGGCCATCACCGTGGGTTCGAGGCGTTGGCTAGGGCATGTATCACCAGTACAACATTTCTGTGCGAAGCACTAACCCATTGCTAGATTATGGAGATTTGCTACAAGTGCGGCGTAAAAGTCGTTACTGTGTATGCCTTTAGTATCGAGAACTACAACCGCCCCAAATACGAGGTCGAAGGTCTTATGCAGCTGGCCAAGGTCAAGCTGGAGCAGTTGACCAACTATGGTCACATCCTCGATCGTTACGGTGCTCGTGTCCGCGTTCTCGGCCAGCGAGAGATGATCCGAGCCGATGTTCTCGAGGTCGTCGACAAGGCCGTCGCAAGGACTAAACATAACAACAAGTCCGTATTCTGGGATTCCTGAGAAACTATGCCGCAAAAGCTAACGCGCAACCAGGGCCGTGCTGAATATCTGCTTCCCATACACGTCCAGGGCCGAGATGGCCACCGCAGTCAAGTCAACAGTGCAAGAGTTTCTCGCCCCCACTCCTCCACGAAGCACACCGTTCTCCCCTTCTCGTATCAGACAAAAGATCCTCTCGCGCCAGCTAGATGGCCGTGAAGGTCTGCCCACAATCCCCGATGTCCTGCCCGAAGACTCGGAGCCCTTGGACGGCGACGATGTCAAGAAAGACAGCGACGGAGATTCGTCATCACCCACGCTTCACCCAGACTCTCCCCCGCCTCGCCTCCGAGCGAGAAACAGCGCCGCCAGCCTCTCAGGCTTACCAAACCCTGAAACCATTACGGCCGAAACTCTCGACAAGCACATGTACACAGCAAATGACCCCCCTCTAGACATTTTTGTTCGAACCAGCGGAGTGGAACGCCTTAGCGATTTCATGCTCTGGCAGTGCCATCAGGACACGCAGATCTTCTTCATCGATACTCTGTGGCCCGACTTTGACCTCCACGATTTCATCTGGATCTTGTTGGAGTGGCAGTGGCGGCAGAAGCAGAAGGACCGTGAGGAGGCGCCAGTCCGTGCAGCGACTGTCAAGGCGTGATGTATTATTTATAGACTGACAGCAGTGATACCCTGAGTTTCATGGAAATTGAGAAATGCTTTTTTCATGACAAGTAATCTTGTGGTTTAGTTAGGCGTGGGACTGGGGGTTCATTTGTGTATGTGGATTTTGACTGTATTCCTGCAATGGGCGTTATGTTGACACTGGACCGCAATACACGGTATACGGGGTAAGGACAAGTTTCTGTTAAAATTTCAGCAATTAAACTAGACAACATGTCGATTTCTGACATATGATGTGAATGTCTGAGGTCAATAAGTCGAGGCGCAATTGCTCATGACGACCTAGGGCTCAATTCGAGATTATGACGAAATGCTGCTCACGCGCAACACGCTTATCAGATAAGAAAATCTCCGTCATCGGGAGGCGGTTTCTCCGGGTTTGCGGGCGCGCGTGGTGCTGGTGAGTCGCTGGTTGGGTCGCCTGAGGCCGACGTGTGTGCGTCCGTGTGGTACGGTCCTGTCTTTTGGCAGAGGTAGTCTCCCGCCGCCGCGGCATTCGTGCGCTCGCTCTCCAAAAGTCAAATGGAACAAGAGAGCCATCTGCCATTCTGCCTCTGCTCGTGCGCGTCTCCTCAGCCTTTCTCCTTTACATGACCCTTTCACTCGATACGAAATTCGACGCAAAATGTTCTAACTTGCTTTTCTATCACGTCCATTTCACTGTTACTCGTCTCGTCGCTCCCCCTCTTCGCACCTCTTCTCTGCAATCTTTCTGCCGTCACTTCGTCCCGCTTCTTGAGCTGATTGACCCAGTCGCCTCAATCCTCTCATCCTACCCGCGTTGCCCACGATGAAGTCGGCCAAGGCGCCTGCGACGGACAGCCTGTCGCACCGCCGGTCGCAGCCTGTCCGCCAGACTCGCACGAACCCTCCGCGAAGCTCCGCGAACCTGGGTCGGTCCGGTGCTGGCAGAGATTCGATCGGTGGCAGCGACCAGCCCATCGACATTTTCCCAGCGATTACTCACTTCGCCGACGCCATTACCGCGCTCCCCAAGGAGCTCGTTCGACACTTTACCCTCCTCAAGGAGGTCGACGCTAAACTTTTCGCCCCCGAGGAGAACCTCTTCCGACTCGTCGCTGCTGCTACCAATGCTCCTCTCCCCGAGCCACGCCCGAACAATGAGGCCTCGAGCGGCATTGCTCCGACCTCCGCGCCCATGAGCGCCCAAAACAGCTCGAGTGGTATCGCCATGAACAACAGTCTCCAGCCCGTGCCCTCGATCGACGAATCCCACAACAAAGACCTCATCTTTGATCCTTCCAACCTACCTCGACGCCACCTGTTCCGACAGACTGCCCTCAAAATCCAAGAGATGCTGGTGTCGCTCGAGGAGAAGAACCACGTCATCTCAACGGCCAACGAGGCCTTGGAGGCCCAGCTTACTCGTATCGAGGACGTCTGGCCACACCTAGAAAATGAGTTTAGCGATGAGGCCAAATGGGGAAGCAGTACTCACTGGGCGTACCCCGAGAATCGCATCTCCAGATCGTCGCACGTCGACCGCACACGTCGCGACGGTGCCGCAGCCATCTCTGCCGCCGCACAGGCTCTGGCTGACGAGGCAGCCGCTAGAAGCGACGCCCGAAAGCAAGCCGTCCAGGCGAAAAAGAATTCCAGAAACCACAATAACAATAATCATAACAACGCTAATGCCCACCCTCACGAGTCTGAAGGAGACGACCATGACGGTAAGCACAAGGCTGAGGGCACCAAGAAGACGACCAAGTCTCGCAAGACGGCAGAAAGCAGCAATGTCGGCTTGGGCATCACTACCCTCCCGGCCAACAACACCAACCCACCTCAGAAACGACGCAAAGTGGAAAAGACGACCAACGGCACTACAACTACCGAAC